>SRVM01040391.1:0-18626 GCA_007570785.1 Antilocapra americana
AGGAGGGTCAGTGGGGAAATTTCCCTTTCTCGCTGACTTTACACTACCCTAAGGTCACGTGACCTTGATGAGGTTTTTCTTTCCTTTTTTTTTTTTTTTTTTTGATGAGGTTTTCTTAACCAATCAACGTTATTAGGCTACAGTCCAGGGGGTCACAGAGTCAGACAGGACTGAGCAAATGAACAACAAAAATCACCCTGTACCTATCAGTGTCTTGAAGACCCATTTAGAAAAGAGAAATGCCTTATGAATTCACTTCTATGTGGAACATTAAACAGAAATTTCAAAAGCAAATAAGTAGAAACAAAAAGAAAGGAAAGGAAATGACGCAAAAGCAAATATTCTCTGGGCATGCCCAGAACAGAGCAGGGCATGTCAGAGGGGAGCAGTACAGGGATGGCTGATGAGTAAAACGGGTCCACAGGATGGTAACAAAAACACCTACGTTGTCAGTGCTAACCAATTTGGTGGTATACAGGAATTGAAATATATTTTTTGCACACATAAAGGTTAATCTAACGTTTTCACTGAATGATACCCTACAGAAATAATTAAATTTAATTTAAAATTTTAAGTATCCATACCCCATTGCCTAGACCACATTAGTATCTCTTTTGTCTACTGTCCGATTTCTCGGATAGACACAAACCACCAAATTTAAAATAACCTTAATCTCAGCTGCATACCTCTTACCTGTCAGTAAATGCTCAGAATGTTAGGCGCTAGACACTTTGTGCACCTTTGAAGGTGGCTAAGGAGGGCCAGTGGGTAATTTCCCTTTCCTGCTGCCTTTGATTCTGCTCCAACATCACCTGACCTTGATGAGGTTTTATTAATCCAATCAAGGTTAAGTATCACCTTTGATCTAATAACATCTTGTAGACACTTTAAGAGAAGAGGAATACCTTATAAATTCACTCATATATGAAACACTAAATACAAAGAAAGAGTGATTAAGTAAAAAAAATTTTTTTAAGAGATAGCAAATGGCACAAAAAGAAACACATATTCACAGAACAGGGCAGTAGGTGTCAGAGGAAAGCAGTAAAATAGGTCCACAGGACGGTCAAAGAAAAAACTTCTTAGTTTTTGGTGCTGGTCAGTTTTATGGCATACCAGACTTGAAATCTATTTTTATACAAATAAAACATGTAATATTGTAACCCAATGATATCCTAGAAGAATAAATACTTAAAAATTAAATTATGCATGTCTCAGTGCATCCCTTGTAGCTCAGCTGGTAAAGAATCTGCCTGCAATGTGGGAGACCTAGGTTTGATCCCTGGGTTGGGGAAGGGAAAGGCTACCTACTCCAGTATTCTGGCCTGGAGAATTCCATGGACTATACATTCCATGGGATCGCAAAGATTCGGACACAACTGAGCGACTTTCACAGAGTATAAAGCCACATGAACACATATTTTCTCTATGTTCTGTTTCTCTGGGGGATACACTGAACACCAAATAAAACCAAACAATCTGATATCCAGCTGGGTACCTTCCATCTGTCAGTAGCTGCTCAGAATATTGGATGCTGGACACCCTCCACTGGAGGAGATGCCGCCTCAGAGGTGGCTGAGGGCCCACAGGGAAATTTCCCTTTCTTAGCTAACTTGTTTTACTCCAAGATCACATGACCTTGTTAAGATTTTCCTGACTGACCCAAGTCATATATCAACTTTGATTCCTCCGTGTCTGAAGAGAGATTAAGAGCAGAGAAACACCTATCGACTCTACTCATGTGTGAAGTACGAAGAAACCAAGAAACAAAAAGAAAACAAGTTTAAAAAAAAAAAAAAGGAACTAAATAAAGGACACAAGACCACATACACAGATACACAGAACTGAGTGGTGGATACCAGGGGAATTGGCAGGTGGGAGGGCCCAAGGGTAAAGCAGTCATGGGACAGTGAAGGAGGGAGAATAACGTGTTGGTGCTGAGCAGGTGCATGGTGTGGGGGAGCTGAAATACATTGTTGTAAACGTGAAACTCATCTAACATTATAACTGAATGATAGCTCAGTATAACATAGAAATGAAATTAAAAAAATTAAAGAACCTTTACCCCATTGCTTAAAGGCACATCACTACATATTTTGACTGCTGTCCTATTTCTCTGGGGGTTTAGCTGAACACTGTGTTTATTTCAAACCAACTTGAAATCCAACCTGAAATTTGTCAGTAGACTCTTGGAAAAGTTGGTGCTGGACAAACTCCACTGGATGATATGAAGCTTTCAAGCAGGCTGAGGAAGTGTCCATGGGGAAGGTTGTCTTTGCAAACAGACCTTCAGGCTGCTCCTTGGTGAGCCTTTCATACCAAAGGAATGAAATGCATGACAACAGACAGACAGCAGAATTAGTTGCTCCTTACCCTTACTCAGTTTTACCACCTGACTGTCCCCAGAATTCCTCATGGAGATTTTGAAAGCTAATGATGGAGTTTCCCTGGTAGTTCAGTGGGTAAGAATCCACCTGCCAATGCAGGAGACGTGGGTTCGATCCCTGGTCTGGGGAGATCCCACATGCTACGGAGCAACTTAGCCACTGTTGAGCCTGTGTTAGTTCTAGAGCCCGGGAGAGACAGCTACTAAGTCCAAGCACCCCAGAGCCTGTGCTCTGCAGCAAGGGAAGCGATTGCAAGGAGAAGCCTGCACACTGCAGCTAGAGAGTGGCCCTGGCTTGCTGCAACTAGAGAAAAAGCCCTCATAGCAAAAAAATAAAAAAAAGACCCAGCATAGCCAAAATTGAATAAAAAAGTAAAAAAAAAAAACACAAAGTAGAGAGGTATCAGCACCATCCTTGTGTGTGTTCCTGTGAGTGGGCTCAGGCCTTGGTTGGGAATTGTACTGCTTTGGCGGGAACACACCTCATCCCAGTGGATATCCGGGAAGACTCTCCCTGGAGATATGGGTTCAATATGGATCCGTGTCAAAGGATAACTTTCCAAGTCCTAGAGACAAGAGGGGAGATTTGCTTTGTGATGACATAATTTCTTTGTTTGGAAAAGGACATTGCACTAATTATTTTAAAAACCTGCTTGTGTGATGGCTGATAGTTTTAGGTATTTTATATTCCTGCAGATTTATCCCATGAGCTTATGTGAGGGTAACAAGACTGGGTTTCTGTGGAGACTGCTGGCTGCATAATTTGGGAATCAGCAGAGTAGGACAGAGAGTATGATCATGGAAGGGACTCTTTATCCACTTGCCTCAATTCAGAGGTTTGGGACAAAATAACAAAGATTTCTGAGGTCTGGGAGAGCAAAGATCAGACGTCTGTCTCTTGAGCCCCAGGTGGCTTCTCTCTGCAGATGGAGGGGCTCAAATAATGTAGGATCAGATGTCTCTGAGGCTCCCCTAGGACCTGGCCTGAGCATGGTTGTGACATTCTGGGAAACCTGGCCAGTGGAGCTGAAGATCAGAGCCGTGTCACCACCAGGCCCTGAAGGGGTAGATGGGGTGGGGGACATTGGAGTGAGTGGAGCCGAGTTGTGAGGAAACAGCTGTGGAGAAAGGGGCGACTCAGAGAGTGGGCTTAAGTCTCTGCCCACTTTTCCAGAGTGCAGACCTGCGTCCCTGTGTTTGCAGGGCCCCAAGGAAACCAGACTTCCCAGGTGGCACTATTGATAAAGAACACAACCGCCGATGCTGGAGGCATAAACAGACATGAATTTGATCCCTGGGTCGGGAAGATCCCCTGGCGGAGGGCATGGGAACCCACTCCAATATTCTTGCCTGGAGAATCCTACGGACAGAGGAGCCTGGCCGGCTATGCTCCATGGGGTCACAAAGAGTTGGACACGACTGAAGCGACTAGCATGCACAGAGGCAAAGAATCCAGATAGCCAGGCTGAGCTCCTTAGCCACAAACTATTGTTTGAATACTTACAACCACTATTCTACACACAAATCCTATCTTCTTACAAACTTACATTCCTTGTCGCTAGGGCTCTTCATTCTCCATTTTATGCCACATTTTCATGAATAGGTCTTTCCTCAAATCATAATCTGCTCATGTGTTTGCGTTGTTCAGCTGCTAGGTTGTGACTTTTTGCAACCCCATGGACTGTATCCCCCAAGGTTTTTTTTGCCATGGGGTTCTCTAGGCAAGAATACCAGAGTGGGTTGCCATTTCCTTCTCCAGGGGATCTTCCTGGACCCCGGGATCAAACCCATGTCTCATGCATTGCAGGTGGAGTCTTTACCAGCAGGCCACCAGGGAGACCTGATTGTGTGTTACAGGATTTTTTAGGGGCTTGCACAAAGAATCTTTTAGGGGCTTGCCCTGCTACACAAAGAATCTGCCTGTAATGCAGCAGACCTGGATTCGATCTCTGGGTTAGGAAGATCCTCTGAAGGGAATGGAAACCCACTCTAGTATTCTTGCCTGCAGAATTCCATGGACAGAGGAGCCTGGTGGGTTATATAGTCCATGGGGTCACAAAGAATCTGACACAACTGAGCGATTAACACTACACCTCCTACACAGGATTATTTTTTTTCTGATATGAAATCTAGCTGTACTCCACTGTGATTTTAGGATTGCTGCATCCTCAGTGTAATAAGTTCATATTGACTGAGAAATAAGTGATCACAGAAGACTTCCCCTCCTTCACGACACTGACAGTATGTTGTACAGTCTGAGTACATGTGGACCACATGGGTTGCTCTATGGAGAAAGAATTTCTCAGAACCTTCTGTGAAATCACTTCTCTAAGATAAATTGTTCAGAAGTATGCTTTGGTGTGGCTCAGCATACTTTAATATTTCTGAAGAGTCTTTGTCTTTGTTCTTGTTTTAGTGTTTTATTTTCTTCACTGAATTTCGTGTGCACATCAAGCCTGGGACTTGATTGAATGTTTACTGACAGTTATCAAAGTCCTAGTGGTTCTCCACATGAAGTTGGCTCATGTTGAACAATAATTATGAAAGAAGAACTAGGCATTCTTATCCTCTGTTCACATGCTCTAGGGTCTTTAGAATTCAGAGTTGTTGCTGAAAACACCCATATTGTATTGTCAGAGGCAGTTCTGCTAAGTTACCTGAGGTCAGGCCAATGACTAAAGGCTTTGCCACAGAGTTAGCGCACATGTGGATCCATGTCCACAGTTGATGCCTCTCTGGATTGGGGAGTGCGGTGCCTGAAGGAGCCTCCATATTGATCACAGACAGTTACTTTAGTGAGTGTGAACTTGGTGAGTTTAAATGCTAACGCTACAGCTACTGTTCCTCCACATTCCTCATGTGTGGAATATGGAAGGAACAGCGTGTCACCTCAGGTGAGAACGTCTACTGAGGGCCTTCCTGGTTTCCTCTCTGGTGCTGGGCTCCCTCGTGTCGTCTCAGGGAAGAGCCGTGACTAAAGCACTTCCCGCAGAACTGACACTCATAGGGCTGCTCTCCGGCGTGGGTTCTCTCATGCCTTCTCAGGTTTGCATACTGACTGAAGGCGTTCCCACACCGCTGACATTTATAGGGTTTCTCTCCTGTGTGGGTCCTTTTGTGCCGAGTCAGTTCAGAACTCTGACCGAAGGCCTTGCCACACACAAGACACACGTGTGGTTGCTCTCCAGTGTGGATTCTCTTGTGCTGACTAACGCCAGAGCTTTGGCTATAGACTCCCACACTGATGACATTCGTAGTGCTTCTCTTCGGGATGGATTGTCTCGTGTTTTCTAAGGTAAGAGATTTGATGAAAACTTTTCTCACACAGATGACATTTATACGGCTTCTCTCCTGTGTGTTTTGTCATGTTTCATGTAGGAACTTTGAAGAGTTCCCCACACACATGACATCTGAATGGTTTCGCTCCAGTGTGGACCTGATTGTGGTTTCTAAGGTCAGCACTTTGAAAATAGCCACCTCCACAGAGACCGCATTTGTATGATTTCTCTCCAGTGTGAATCATCCTATGTCATCTGAGGTTAAAGTAATTATTAAAGGCTTTTCTACAGAGGAAATTCACATGCTTTTCCTCTAGTGTGAATGTGACCTGTGCATTAAGGAATGATCCTTGACTGTATGATTTTCCACGCTGTGCTGACATGTTTCCTTCTTAAGTGAATTGATGAATGTTGAGGTGAAGATCTAGAAGCTAATTCATCTCTCAAATCAGTGCATCCAGCAGGATCCCTTAAGGGTGAGAAACCTGTTTTGGGAAAGGAGATATGAGGCTGTTTTGCCCATACTGGTTTTCCCATGTCCAGGCCTATACTTATTCTTCTATATGTTCACCCTAGAGCATCAGCTAGTAATAGCCTCCAGGTAAAATGTCTCCTGTGTTACTTGCAAACACATGTTGTGGTCCTCCCCTTCAGGCACAAACATTCTCTTTTATAATTTCAAAACCCCAGATATAAGATTAATTTTTAAACTTCAATGTGTTCTAAAGACTAGGAGATGAACAATGTTTGTGCTATTGACTGTTTTTCCTTACATGACAGAGTTTTGAGCTCATATTAACCAATTTCAGAATATCCAAAAATTGCTCAGAGTTATCTCAGCTTACACACAGGCAACAGTGCTCAATTACCAACTTATCACACTGCTGGTTCTTTCATTTGGAAAGACCATTGACTGAGGCTCCCACCCCTGAAACTTACTACTGACATAGTAAGGGAAATGTGCTTTCTGTAGACATTTGGCATGAGTACCATTTCTTGTTGTCTAAGGGGTCTTTCACTGCCTAAAGAAATGGATTTTAGCATGGCATTAAGGAAATAAAATGTAGACAAACACCAAGGTCCATGTGAGTTTGTTTCAAAACCTGGCACTCAGTTGGAGAAACTGTATATAGCAAAGAAATACTCAATGTAGTACTTGAAAGAAATGTTTTAAAATTCATTGTCTATTAGAAAAGCAAAATAGGATTAAAATATAAAACTGTACTGTGATGAGGAGACACTGGGTCAGAAAATGGTGGGAAAAACATGAAATGGCAGGATTAGGACAAGAATCCGTATGTGAAAATGTAAGTGGAGTAACTCCGCAAGAACCTTTTTCCCTAAAGAGGATGGCAGGAAGTAATGTGAATTGTGGTGACAGGGGCCCAGAATGATGACAACATGAGGAATATGCCCCAGTGTCCTCACTTCCACTTTGGAGTGCATCCCTGCCTTCAGCAGACTTTCATCTGGTGCCTCCATGGACTTGACACACTGGCCGAAACTGTTTTGTCCTGAAGCCCAGGCCCCTGATGCTCACCTGGACTCTGACCTTGGAGGCCTCCTGCTGCTTCAGTCCACAGCTCTTTCCCTTGTTCCTGCTGGGAAATTGCATCTGATTTGCTAATTTGATAGCTTGTTTGATATTTTTAAAAAGTCATGGATTGTGAGTGTGGGCTAATTACCCTTTGCTGTGCTCAAGTCATGGGTAAGGTAGTGAGGAAAATAAAGAGATAATTGAAGGTCAGTGCAGGCAACACCATCCTCACCAGGCAGAACAGTGAAGGTCCTTCGGCAGACCAGGAGGAAACCCAGAGCAGCAGCGAGAACAGTGAGGCCGTCTGAGGACTGGTGCCCGTGTACCAGTTCAGAGAGAGGTCACAGATCCTCAGTCTTTTCCAAATGGGAAAGATTACTAGACTCTACAGTGGGCTGAATATTTCTGTCAAACAGGATCCAGTTAGGATTCACCTTTCAGGAAGAATCAAAATTATGTCATATACAGGACCTGGTCTTAAGCCTTCATGAAGTGATTGGAACAGAAATGTTTTAAAAACATTTGATCCTTTTATTTATGCATTAAACTCCATTGAGTCCCCAGTCCTGTTCTGAATGTTGAAACTGAGTATCAACAAAGATATGAAACCTGGCCAAGATAACCTTTCAGTGTGGTAATGAAAAGTGCTATGGAAAGGAATGTCTTCCTTTCAAGTAGTTATGAGGACAAGCAGAGAGTCAGGAAGCGGCTGGAGTAGGACACAGGGAAGCTGTTCTAAATGCTTGTTCAGTGAGTGAATGAACAGAATGGACACAGGTGTGGGTACATCCCTGTTGACAGACTCACCTACAGAGACCAGGTGTGTGACAGTTTGCATCATCACATTTTTGAACAGGTTTTTCTGGGACTTGTCTAGCAGGCTCCACTCTTCCTGGGTGAAGTGGACTGCTACATCTTTAAATGGCACCAATTCCTAAAATACTATGGAGGTTCTGGTTTAGACAGAGAAGCCAAACCACTAGCTAGAGTGGGAGGCTGAGCTGAGGAAGGATGGGGACTGGGTGCAGCTTCAGGAGAAGAAGGTATGGGTATTCACTGGGGGCTCCATCCACAACAGCTCAGTTACCAGGAGCCTTTCTTGGGATTTCACTCACAGCCAATCCAAGCCAATCTGAGGATGGAGAAGCCATGAGACCCTGTCCTGTGCTTCCAGACCCACCTGAATTCAATCCCCCAACCTTCACCTGGGTGCAGCCCCAGCCTAGCACTCGGAAAACAGTAGTGCGTCCAGGGAATACTATGCAGCTTCTTCTCTCCCAGATCCCATGTGAAGAGCTAGAGCTGTGGTTGCTAACACAGAAAGTCAGAGTCTGCAAATAGGAATGTGCTAAACATTGACTTTGTGTTCATCAGCCTGTGGCACCCAGAATGACTCAGTGTCTTTCCTGATTCCAACCCTCATGGACCCTGACTCTCGCCAGAGTAGATGGTGGTTTACTGCTGCTGTAGGTAAACACTCTGGAAACCCCCAGATCATCTCCTGCCTTATGCGCCCACAGTGCTTCTCCAACAACCCTGGCAGTCCTCCAGAAACACACTGCCTTCCAGGTCTCCCTCAACCCTGACGTTAGTTCTGTCCCTCGTGCACATGGATATCAGTCACTCAAGGACCTATTTTGGAGTTAAATCGAGGGCTTATTCCATTTGGAGAAACCATGGCACCCTTCCTGCCAGCCTCGTCCTTAACATCCTCCGAACCAGAATGTAGCCGGAATCCCAGAGTCACACTGTTATGTCATAGACTGTTGCAGTTTTCTAGATCAAAGATGTTCAAAAATATGGAAAAACTGAGGTTTAGGAAGAAATTGCTTTATTTACCAATTTAAAAATGACACCCAGAGATTCCAAAATCTTTAATATGACAGAGTTATGTTAGAGGAAGAAGCAGCTGTTATTTAATTTTGCTCAGTCTGTGTCCTGTGATCAAATTCCTTTAGAGTAATGATGATCTCCCTGGTTTTACCTATAATATGACCTCTAACATAACAGTCAGAAGAAGCTCCCTGTAATGTCTTTTTTCATATTTATCACCCAGTTTGGGGGAACCTCTCCATATATCCACAGTCGATCACTTCATCACATCCCCTCTGTCTTGAAACAGAAATCTCCCTAAAGATATTTGCTCTGAGGCTCTTTCCTGCTCTCCAGTTCTCCCTTCACAATCAAAGTGAAACCCTAGAGATCGTTTCTCATCAGAAATGAAGACCTGGATCCATGCCTCTGCTAACTGTGGAGTGGAACCGAGTATCCAGGACAAAGCACAAACCCCAAAGCCCACTCAAGAGACTGGATCACTGACTGGATTATCTGGAGCACCAGGGGAAACCAGGTGGGATGGACTGTCCATGCGTGTGGGCTAACGCACTTTAGTCGTGTCCAGCTCCGCAACCCCATGGATCAGGAGGGGCTGTCCAGGAAAACCAAACAAGACTTGGCCATGGATTGTCTTTGGTTTTGACTTGAAGACAATTTCAGAGTGAAGTGCCATGTTTTTTTTCACTGTGAGAATTTTCCTTCTACTGATAAGAGGAACAGGTAAATTCCTATGACACTGAAGGAAAGCCCAGTCATATGCAAAAGGGCAGCCACACCAGTGGAGACATTTCAAGAGACATTCCATCTTGAAATAGTTAATTAAACATAAAAATCTATCTCAAGTCACATAAGTAATGAAATGAAGAAAGTTGCTTGATGAAACCAGTAAAAGGAGGGTAATTCAGAGAGGCAGAAAATGAAGTATTTAGGAAAAATTAGTAAAAACATCAGATGGAGATCAACAACCAGTAGAACTTTCCAAGACAAAGGGCCTGCTCTATACCAGCATTTGTATGATACAGAAACTGCCGTGCCACACATGTATCATGACAAAATACTTGAAATCTGGACAGTACTACCAACGATGTGAAATTTAGCTATTTAGTTGCATGAATTTAAATATTCCAGCCACACGGGGCTGTATTGGAGAGCACACAGCTAGGATCTTCGGTTAGGCAGATGAAATAATTAAATAGATTTAAGAGAATAGTGTTGGAGCTGGAAAAAAAGGGATGTGAACAGTCAAAGGTTTGAAATGAGAGTGGCAAAGAAAATGTTGACACAGTTTGATTCAGAGACCATAAGAGGTGGCTTTGACACCAAGGTCTAGAGACAGATAAGACATAACATTTAAGGGAAAGAAACACACTCCTATCTCAGTCTGGAGGACTCACCAAAACCCCAAATTGGAGAAGCCAGTGAAGCCAAGTGGATTCTGAAGACTCCACAGCAAGCAGCTGATTTCTTTCTTCAAGGTCCCAAACAGTCCAGCTTCTTCTTCTCTGAACAAAAGCATCCCTCTGTCTGTTTGACTTCCTTTTATACCTGAATAACAGCCTATAATCCAATCTAGGCTACGGTTCACCTTTTCAGGAACCCCTTTCAATTTGATTAGGTTTTCCAAACTAATAGGAAAGTCTACACCTCAGGCATGTTGAAGAGCAATGATATAATGACATTGTCCAGGGACACGGAGAAGATCCATCATTTCCTTCTTCATCCATAAATATTTTGAGTGCTTTTTCTGCACCAGGGACCATGCTATGCCTTCAAAACAAGCAGGACATCAGACACCCTGGGATTCTGGGGAAATGAAGCTGGGATTCTCTGGGAGAAATTAAAAATAAAATGCAGGATGAAGAACTACGAACAGCTGAAAGATAAATAACGAGGTGACCATATAAGACCTCCTGCTGGCCTGCAGAGCGTGACTCATTAAAGCACTGGCCACACAGGGCCTTCAAGAACGTGTTAAAAATTATTACCTGTGCGAAGAAAATGGGAAGACAATTTCACACCCTACTTCTTGGTTAGTGGGGAAATCAACAAAAAATTTTCCTACATAGTAAACCATTGTAATTTATTTTACTTCCATGCCATGTACAGTTAATTTCTACATTGGAGTAGAAATATTACCCATGCAGCAATGGCTCTTTAAGCAAAACGTTTAAACCAGAGGACATGGTGAGTATTTCATTGTATCTGAGGACATTTTGCTTATACCTCATATAACGCCTGGGAATCCTATTATTTTATGCATTTCAA
Source organism: Antilocapra americana (assembly GCA_007570785.1). NCBI lineage: Eukaryota > Metazoa > Chordata > Mammalia > Artiodactyla > Antilocapridae > Antilocapra > Antilocapra americana. The sequence continues at coordinate 11,303 of SRVM01040391.1, forward strand.
TTCCATCTCCCATGTTCATTAAAGAAAGTTCATCTGATGCTAGTATATTAAGGTAAATCTACTATAATTAAAAAAATATATTTTAAACTTTCCCCATTACCATTCAATCTCCAAGGGCTCATCTTTTTCCCTTATGGTCATCAGATTTTGTTCAGACCATGTCCTACATGAAATAGATCATTTTGGGAGTGGACACTTTCCACCACAAGATTTCAAGAACTCTTGTAGGGTCATTCATTATTTATGCCATCTCCCACATAAAGGAAAAGGAATTGCCTTTCCTCTCACTTGGGAATTTATTTCTCTGTGTTTTTTCCTAGTCTCTCCTGGCACATCAGAATGTATGTTATGATTTAAAATGTATGCACTGTATTTTGTTTTCATCTAGTTTTTTAAAGATAGTTGATGTAAAGTATGATGTTCATTTCAGATGTAGTATGGTGATGTGCTATTTTATAGATTATGCCCTACTAAAGTTATTATAAAATATTATCTGTATTCCCTGTGTTTTGTAATATATACTGGCAACTCATTTATTTTATACATGGCAGTTTGTATTCCCAACCCCTAACTTGCCCCTCCCAGCTCCCCTTCCCCGGTGGTAACCACTACCTTGTAGTCTATATCTGTATGTTTCTGTTTTATTCTCAGATTACACACATAAATAATAACACACAGTATTTGTCTTTCTCTGAGTTATTTCACTTGGCATAATATACAGTGCACTATTACTCAGCCATAAAAATTAAATTTGTCATCTGCAGCAACAAGGGTAGACTGGAGGGTATTATCTGTTCATCTGCAGGTGGACACTTAGGTACTTCCATTTCTGGGCTCTTGTACACAACACTAATGTGAACACGAGGGGTGCATGTATCTATTAGAATTCATGTTTTCCTTTTCTCAGATCTTACCCAGGAGAGGAATTTTGGATCATACAGTAGTTCTGTGTAGTATTCTGAAGCACCTCTATACCGTTCTCCACAGTGGCTACACCAATTTGCATTCCCACCCAGTATAGGAGGGTTCCCTTCTCTCCATGTTCTAGCCAACACCTGCTAGCCGTAGAATTCTGATGATAGCCGTGACCGGTGTGAGGTGAAGTCTCATTGTGGATTGGACTTCCATTTCTTTGAGTAACATTGTTGAGCATCTTTGCATGTGCCTGTGGCCAAGCATATTTCTTCTTTATAAAAATGTCTGTTCAGACCTCTGCTCAATTGTTATTTGGTTTGTTTGGTTTTTTTGATATTGAGTTGTATGAGTTACAAACCAACCATATACACTTTAAACTGCTCCTTCTCTCTGAACCCTCCTCTTAGCACTTAAAATATGTTATGGCATTAGACAACCTGAAATTTTAAATGAAACAAAAAAAGATAAGCAATTTGGATTCCTTTTATTTCTAATGGTTTCCCTCTCATACCTTCTTTAATCCAGGTTGAGGGTAGAGCTTATTAGCATTTCTCCCCACCTCAAACAATCTTGTGTTTTTCCCTCATTAATTCATAGACATTATTCTTGCCAGCAAAGCTAACGTCCGATCAAAATTCAAGTCTCACAAGATGCCATCCATCTTCATGTTATTTCATCCTGAGTAGAAGTTGATTCCTTCTGTTGTGGGCCCAATTTCTCCTGGAATCCCCTGTGACTTTTGTCACAGTTTTGGATACCAGGGGGCAAGGAGATGAAGTTTCATGTGCTGGGTATTTATTTGGGAGTGATCTCAAGATAAACATATTGGGAAAAGGTGAGGAGGAAGAAATCCATGCAGTCAGGAAGTCCAGCTTCACCTCAGCCAGACAGCAAGAGTTGGCTAGGCACACGCTGACCACTGTGCCTACATGGCCCTTCGTGAATGTCCTTAGTTGGACCAAAATGTCCAGGGCTGGACCTCCATCCCTGCGGTCAGCTCCTCGAGGAAGGGTGTCACCTTGAGACAGGAGCCTCTTTGCTGATGAGTCACCCCCTGCGTGTTCTGACTGGTAAAGTCGCCCCAGGAGTGTGGGTCCCCCCGCCCCCATCACCCTGCAGCTCAGACGGTTGTGAGGACGATGTCCTCCGTTATCTGTGGCCAGAGTGGGCAGGTCTTGACATCAAACCTTTGCAGGCCCAGTGAGGGCACATGGCAGGAATTCAGCCATGGTCGGGGGGTAGTGGGAAACAAAACTGGGAACTGCACGTCCAAGAAGGTGGTTGCCCTGCCAGCCAGCTGTCCTCACTCCAGAGAGCTGTTGCTGTCCTGTGGGGGTCCTGGACCAGGCCTCTCTGTGCCCAGAAGCCCCTTCTTCCATGGCTGGCAATAGGGTTAGTGCCCCATGCCTTCCTGTGGATGTGGATTCCTTTCTCTTTCTGCTCCTAGGCTTTGCCCCCAGGACATATTTCCCTGTGAAATCTAGACCTCTGCTGCCTCCTGAGGACTGATATCATGACCTTGTCACGCACTCAGGGAAGCCTGTCCCTTCATCCCCTTTGCTATGGGTTTATCACCAACATTAATGTAATCAGCACGTCTCCTTCCACACATTCATCATGGTCCTCGTTGTTATTGTTGTCAATCTTCATTGTTCCCATTATTCCTATTACTGTCTATTATAGTACATGGTGGTTGTTGATACACAACACTGAAGGGACGTGCTCTTTGGGGAAGTCTTTCCGGCTGTACCACGTGACGTCTTTCCCCTGAGGAGCTTTCTTAAATATTCCAAACCAGCCTCCAGGAGCAGAATCAACTCTCGATTCTACTAATGGGTAATCAAGGTATGAAACAGATAACTAACAGGGATGAAATGTACAGCATAGGGAATATGGCAACATTTTATAATTATTTTATATAGAGTATTATCCATTATGGAGTCCTGAGAGTCCCTTGAACAGCAAGGAAATCAAACCAGGCAAAGTTAAGGGAAATTAACCCTGAATATCGTTGGAAGGACTGACGCTGAAGTTGCAGCTCCAGTAATCTGGTCATGTGACTTGAACAGCTGACTCATTGGAAAACTCCCTGATGCTGGGAAAGACTGAGGACAGAAGGAAAAGAGAGTGTCAGAGGATGGGATGGCTGGATGGCATCACCGATGCAATGCACCTGAACTTGAGCAAACTTCAGGAGACTGTGAGAGAGGCTTCGCGTGCTGCAGTCCGCGGGTCACAAAGAGTCAGACATGACTGGGTGACTGAACAACAAAGTACTAAATTGTACACCTGAAAATGACATCCTGTAAGTCAACTGTACTATTTTTTAAAAATCAATAAAAAATAAAAGGTTTAAAAACAAAAAAAAGAAAAACGCAAAAAATGAACTTTATAAACTGGATTGTGTCCCCTCCCCCAAATTCATATGCTGAATCCCTCACGTTGAAAAGACCCAAATGCGACATCCCTAACGGGGGATCTAGTGGTTAAGACTTCACTCTCCAATGCAGAGACAGCAGGTTTGATCCTTGCTCAGGGAACTAAGATCTCACATGCTGCAGGGTGTGGCCAAAAGTTAAAAATAAATAAATAAAAATTGAAGAGACCAGACGGGGGCTGTCTATGGGGACGGGACAGATAAAACACTGATTAGGTTAAAGTTGTCCCCTGAGGGTAGGTCCCTCGTCCTAGCTGACTGGTGCCCTTAGAAGAAAAGCAGGAGACCCCAGAGCCTGAGGAGGGGCAGGCCGAGAAGGACGCAGCAGGTTCTTGGTGTCCACACTCTAAGGATGGCGGCTTCGGGAGGAAACAAACCCACCTACACTTTCATCCGGAAACTTCCTGCCTCCAGAACCGAGCCTCTGCCAGCAGTTGGAAACTTTTTCATGCTACATGCTAAGTCACTTCAGTTGTGTCCGACTCTTTTGGACCCCATGGACTGTAGCCTGCCAGGCTCCTCTGTCCATGGGATTCTCCAGGCAAGAACACTGGAATGGGTTGCCGTGCCCTTCTCCAGGGGCTCTTCCCGACCCAGGGATCAAACCTGGGTGTCCTATGTCACCTGCATTGGCAGGAGGGTTCTTTACCACTAGTGCCTCCTGGGAGGTGCACTTTATTTAGATGGAAACTAGAGCATGCACCTCTAAACTCAGCCTGGGGGAAGGAGCAGTTTCACATCAAACCTCTCAGGATACATTTTCCATTTCTCTGACCCAGAACGATCTGGTTCTCACTGGCCTCTCCTTCCCAGCAGAACTCGTGTCCCAAGGACGCACAGATAACAGTGACAGAGGAGACTGACCCATGTCTATCATGGTCTTCGAGCTGACAGTCAGCTTTTCCCACAGTCAAATAGCCAAACAGACCTATTAGCTCCAAAGAGCTGGAGGAAAGTGAGCTCTCTATTACATTCATTGCTAAACAGCCTCCAGGAATCCCAGCAACTGTATTTTCTCCTCTTTGACCATGTGTGAATGAAAGGTCTGTTTCTTGGGTGGGTAATTATGGTAGCATAAGTTTTAAAGTGAAGTGAAAAGTGATCTCAGTCCAGGCTCATAGAGGAGGATTATATTCTCAAGGGCAGAGCAAGGTCACCTAAGGCAAGGGCATAATTTTTACGTTCTTTGCAATTTCGCATTTCAGATAATAAGGTCGCAGGCTTGCTGTATGGAATGACAATCATCCTCACACCTGGGGTTTCTGCCCTGAAGTCTCCACCCCAGCAAGAATGGGGCCACTCTTCCCCACTAAGAGGAGCAGCTCAAAACTGCTGCATCAGGCAAAGTGCCCAAGACACTTCCTTTGGGCACGTTTGTGGGGCCTCACCTGACTCAGGTGAGGTGTCTCCATATGTGAGGAAATAGGTGCTCCTGGATCCAGAGAAGAATGACTCACCTCTATGAGGTGAAGCATCAATGAAGGAGGGAGAAATCTGGGTAGATCTGCGTTCATGCCTCTGGCTCTCTGGAATCTGCTAGAAAGTCTCTTAGTGAGCATGAAGATTTGTAGGTAAGTTTTCTTGAAGCAGCAAAGCATGTTTTCTGGTCAGGTCTCATGTGTGGACCACAGCAGGGCATGGCTGTGGGTGGGATAGGTCGGCCCCCGGGCATGCCCTGAATCTCAGCGCTCTGAAGCCTCCCCTCCCACATCAGGCGAAAGCATCTGGACACTAGGTTCATATCACAGTGTGGTTTGGAAATTAAACCAGAAAAGGTGAGGGGTGAAAATCCTTTGTAAAGTCCTTCTAGAGAATAAAAAAAAAAAACATTCAAATAACAGAACTGGGCTGCTGCAGACCCCTAGATCCAGTTTAACAGGCTTTTCAACTTGCTCTGGAGCCTGCAGAGAGCAGGGCCCAGAGAATGGACAGAAATGTCTGTCAATTTCTTGTTTTAATAGTCTGTGGGTGGCGTCACACAGAACCAGCCTGCAGGCTCAGTGAAGAGGTCAGTGCCAAGTGTCCCCTGGGCCAGAGTGTAGACAGCCTGCGACACACAACTCAGCAGGAGGGAGCCTGGAATCGGGAGGGGAAATCACACACACACACCCATGCACACACACAAACATCTGTGCATGTATACCCACAGTCACAAACACACCTGAAGCACACAGATATCTGAGCCTGTATACCCACATGCGCGCACGCACACACACGTGCACACACACACATGCACACACCCTGAACTTATTTTTCTGTTGACTAGTAGCAGGACTGAGGCATCTCTCACAGGAATCTGTTTCCACCCAGCTGCATTAGGGTTAGTTAGTCCACTTCCTGGGCCACCGTTCAATCCAAGGAGCTTTCAGGACTCAAATTTTAGATTCAGTTGCGTTTACCTGTCTCAGTTGTGCAGGCAAGGAGGGGGTCCTTTCCAGGGCCTGTGTTTGGGGGGGTCTCCTCTCTGGCCAGACCTGTGTCCCTTCTCCCATGTTGATCATTCTCTGGGTCCTGGTGACCCCAGAGTTACTGATCACCAAGATGAGAGCACACTGTCTCTGTGAGGGAGTGCAGGAGACCCTTGGGGTGACGCATGGTCTGGAGGGTATGACGAAAGGGAGGGGGTGCCAGCCAAGACGCCCACTCTCCTGTCCCAGCCCATCCGGAGGGACTTTCAGGAGTCCTAGGACCCTCTTCCACCTGGCTTTCGGGGTTGCTGTGGATGCGCCTTTGCCCCGGGAGGGCGGAAGGACAGGCCATAGTTTATTCAGCTAGTTTATTTGGCAGTTTAATTTATAAAAGTTAAGTATCAGTCATTTGCCACAGGAGCTTCTGTCTGTGCTCTTCCCAGAGCCCAGGAATATATGGGGCACTGGGTTTCCTCCAGGGAAAGTGACTCACCTCCAGCTAGGGTGGGCCTCAGCTTCCTGTCCACATCAATGCTGGGACGCAGCTCTCAGAAAACCGTGGGTTCCAATTACCTAAGGCTGCGAACCTCAGGCCTTGTTGCTTCTCCTGCAGCATCTCACCACTTCTCCCTGTGACCGGCTGCCAAGGGCCAGCCGGAGAGGGGCTTCCCACACCCCCACCCAGGACCGCGTTTCTGGTGGTCTGTCTAATCTCTGAACGCAGCTCCGTCCAGAGACCAGGCGGTCCCGCCCGGAGCAGCCCCAGGCCTCGGCCCTTGGTCCAGGGGCCCGGTCCCTGCAGGGCCACCATGAGGGGAGACTCGGATCTCCTTTTATTCTACAGAAACGCGCCCCACGACCACACCCCGCGGAGGCTGGAGCAGAACAGAGCCGGCGAGACCTCCCTGACGGCGGAACCACGGTCCAAACAAGTCTGGCCTTCAGACCTGACCTCTGGGAAGCCATCAAGTCCCTCAGGCGTCTAAAATATGTTTCCTCGAGGTCCTGAACTACAAGAGCCGAGGAAGAGGTTTTGGCAGGTTGGAAAACGGAAACTCGAACGCTCAGAGCGAGGGCTTTGAGCTACAGAGAAGGGCCTGGACCGAAGGCGCCGGCGGCCCTGGAGCCCGCCTTGCCGGGCGCGTCACGAGGCGGCGCCGGAGAAGGGCCGGTGGGTCCGCGTTCCGGGCGTCAGGCGGGCCGGACAGGATCCTCTTGAAAGCGGGTCTGCAAAGAGCCTGGACAGACGGACTGTTACGGCGAGACGCAGGGCTCCCTGACGGCGGAGCGAGCGCGCGGCGGAGCCTGAGGCCCGCGGCCCTCCTCTGCACGCGCGAGGCCGGGTGCGCGCGGGGCCGCGGGGACGGACGGACGGACTCCCGGACGGACGGACGCCCCGGGCGGGGGCCGACTCCCCTGCGCTCCCCGGCGGCGCTCAGCTCCGGCTCCTTTTCTTGGTCCGGTGGAGCCGGGCTGTTCACTGGGAAGAGCGGAGAGCAGGAGAGGACTCGGAGACGCACGCCCAAACCCACGCGGACGACTTGGTTCGGGGAGCAGGCTCCGC
>ML664081.1:766-11065 GCA_007570785.1 Antilocapra americana
CCTGCATGGGAAAAAAAGCCTCACCTCACATTGAGAGGGGAATCTTTGCGGTTCTTGAGTTGTGGCGGGAAGGGTAGTGTGCCTACCAGGTTGACCCTTTCAATTCAGGGACCCTCTCGTGCAGCCTGAGGGACGTCAAGGCATCTTGGGAGGTTCGAGAAGAAGCCGTGGAACTTTTTCGCGTCCCTGAAGGGGAATCAGGACTCATCTCGCCTTCAGAGGCACATCGTACAATGGTTCTCGACTTGCGGCGGCAGTTTCTCGAGTTGCAGCGGGCACTTTTGCATCCCTCTGGAGCTGAGACGCCGTCCTCTCGGTGCCTCGAATGTTGCCTCAGGGAAGGGAGGCCCTCATTTCGATGTGCACGGGCCATCTCGGGGCTCTTCTTGAGTCACTACACCGGATTAGGTCCTCATCGTTAGGTGTGGTATGAACTTGAGCTTTCATCTCGAGTTTGGACACGGATATCAGGGTTCCACTTGAGTTTCTCCCAGAGAGTACGTGCTCATCTCATTGTGAGCTGCGCAACTCGCCTTTGCTCTCGGGTTTTCCGTAGTCCACTGCATGAAGGAAGGGCGTTTGGGCAGATTTTTGATATGTGCAACGGGAGAGTCAGACCTCCATCCGTGTAGCTGAGCAGGAAGCTCGGGTTTTGTTGAAGTCCCCACCAGGACATCAGTCCTCATCTCGAGTGGAGGCGGTGATATGGTGCTTTTTCTCGAGTTTGAGTGGGAAGCTGCGGGTTCCCCTCGAATCATGACAGGAACCTCAGTGAGCCACTCTTCTTGACCAGCGAAGCCCGGTGTCCATTTGCGTGGCACGCCTGAGTGAAGGATTTCTCGGGAGTCACTTTTGGGATGTCAGAGGGTCTCATTGGAAATGAAGGCAGAGTATCTCTTGGTTCCATCCCCATTTGCGACCTAGTCTTCGGGGTCCCTTGGAACTGAAACTGGGGCAATTTGTCCACTCATGTGAGGCGCAACACTTCCTTATCCTCTCCTCTTGAGAAAACGGAGGCGTCAGGTCTCCTGCCTTGTTGAGGCAGGCAATTACAGCTTTCTCTCGATGGCAACGAGGCAGTAAGGCCTCCCTTCGTGTTCTGAGGCGAATTCCCAGAGGTGATGGGCAATCAGGCTTTCCCTGAAGTGCAGGGATAAATGACTGTCCTTTGAAATTTCTGCAGGACGTGCTGGGTTCCTCTCATGATTCACTTGGTGAGAAAGGCAGCCTCTTGAAGTGTCAGAGGAAAGCCGTGTGTCTGTTGGAAGTGAAGAATGGGCTAATCATCGCTCTTCTCACAAGATGCTGGAGAACCCTGGGACTTTCGAGTTGTGGTAGCGAGCATGAGGTTCCTCTTGCATGACCGTGTGCTTCTTCGAGACCCTCTAGGGCTGCATGTGGTGAACATAGCTTCGTCTTGGGATTCAATAGCGAATGTGGGAGTGTTCTGGAGTCCCTACATCGGAAAAAAAGCCTCACCTCCCATTGAGAGGGGAATTTCTTTTGTTGTGGTGGGATGCATAGTGTTCCTGCCAAGTTGACCCTTTCGATTCAGGGACCCTCTCGTGAAGCCTCAGGGAAGTCAAGGCAACTTGGGAGGTTCGAGGAGGAGCCATGGAAATTTTTCGCGTCACTGCAGGGTAATCAGGCCTCATCTCGCATGGTTCTCGTCTTGCGGCGGGCAGTTAGACAAGAGGCTAACTGAGGTCACCATCAATACTTGAGGGGAACTGCAACTTTCCTGCTACAGCATGAGAAGATCTCCTTGTCCGTCACCTCATCACGAGATGAAGGCCATTTCCACTGCTTTGACCTGGGAGGAATCCCTACTTTCCCATTGCACCTCAAAAGGAATCCTGTCTCGTACATTGAAACTAGAGAGGAAATGCACAGTTGCTGCCACAAGTTGAATGGTCATCGAGTTTCCCCTCAGTGGCATATAATGCCTAATTCTTTTACAGCAACTCAAATGGAATCCAGAGTTTTTCCTCACAACACGAAGGGAAGTCTGGCTACCTTGACACATCTCTAGAAAAAGCTCAAGTTTCTTGCTCCAACACAACAGGAGCACAAACACCGTATTTAAAACTCAAAAGGAAAGCAGAGCTCCATGCCTCAACTGGAAACGAAGTATATTCGTCATCTGAAACTCGAAGGAATCCTGAGGTATCTGTCTCACCATTAGAGGAATACTGAGATCCCTACATCAACTTGGGATAAGGCCATATTCTCCTACAGTGACTCGAGTGCAGTCCTGAGCTGTCCTGGCAACTCGAAAGGAGCCCTGACTTCCAAGAGGCAACAAGAGGTTTCCTGAGGTCCTTTTCAGGATGCAAGAGGAACTCCAATCTTCCCACTGCCACTCATGATATGCCTCGAGATTTGATACTCAATGCGAAATGAAGCCCAATTCCCTTGCAGTGATTTGAGAGAAATGCCGAGTCCCCTCTCAAAAGTTTAATGGAAACTCGACTCCCTTTATGCCACTTCAGAGGTTCCCTGAGATACCCATCTCAACAAGAGAGTAACACTGATTTCCGGCCTCTACTCTAGATGAGGATCCATTCCCCTGAAGCCACTAGGGAGGGATCCAGAGGTGCCCCTCAGAGCTTAAAAAGAGGCCTGACTTCCTTGAGGAAATAGGAGAGGTTTGTTGAGGTACCCTCACAATGTGAGATGGACCCCAAGACTCCCACCAAAACTCAAGAAAACCAGGAGATCAGATGCTCAACAAGAGAAGCGGCCCTTTTCCCTTGCAGGGTTTTGAGACCAATCCCCAATTTCTTCTTCCAAATAGAGTGGAGGCTTGACTCCTTTCATGCAAATCCAGATGTTCTCAGAGTTACCCATCACAACCTGAGAAGAACCTCTAACTTCCTATCACAACTGGAGAAAATACATGAGATTTGCCTTCAATGCAAGATTGGGCCCTATTTACGAGCAGCACCTCAACAGCAATCCAGAGTTACTTCTCACGCTTGCAACAAGGTTTGACTCTCTTTAGGCCGCTCCAGAGGTTACAAAATATATCCATTCCACCTTGAGAGGAATCCCGAGTTTCCAGATGTAATTCCAGAGGAGCTAAGTTTTCCCTCCTCATTTCACCTTGACGGCCAGTTCCCCTGTGTTGATTGCTGTCACATGCTAATTTTCCCTCACACCTCAAGAGGAGGCCTATTCCACTTCCTGCAAATCCAGAGGAAACCCAAGGAAACTGCCACAAGTCCAAAGGGCATTGAGTTCTCTTTCAACTCGAGAAAGGCCTGATTCCCTGGGATTGACACGAATGGAATCACTCATTCCCTCTAACAACATGAAGGGAGGTCTGAATCCCCTTTTGCACCTCAGGAAAAAGCCTGATTTGCTCACCTCAACGCGACAGGATGCCCCAGATTCCTATGACAACTTGAGAAGAAAGTGGAGTTACATGTCACCAGCTGAGATTTGGCTTGACTCCCCCGTTGAAACTCGATAGGTACCCCTAAATCCCTCTCTCGCAACTGAAGGGGAATCCTGAGTTTTATGCCTGAACTCGCGATGAAACCTTACTCCCCTGCAGCCACATGAGAGGAATGCTCAGATGTCTTTGTGACACAATAGGAAGCCTGAAGTCCCTAATACATCTCAAGAGATTAACTGAGGTCCCAATCTCAAGTCAAGAGGAACCACAAGCATCCATTTGCAACTCGAGAAAACCAGGAAATCTCCCCCTCAACATGATAAGAGGCCATTTCACAGGAAGTGCCTTGGGAGCAATCCCACGGTCCCCCTCATAACATGAAAGGAAACCATTCCTGGCCTTATGCAACTTCAAAGTCTCCCAAAGATACCCATCTAGGGGAGGAACCCTAATTTTCCCACAGCCACCTGAGAAGAGCTCCATGTTCCACAACTCATCTCGAGATGAGGGCCATTTCCCCTGCTTCGACTCTACAGGAACCCCTCCTTTCCCCTGGTACCTCAAGAGGAGGCCTGTATCATAGCCTGGAAATGTGCAGTTCCTGCCATATGTTGAAAGGTCAGCGACTGCCCCCTCAACTGGACATACCACATAATTCTCTTGCAGCGACTCAAATGGAATCCCAAGCTTCCCTCACACCACAAAGGGATGCCAGAATGCCCTGTGCAACACTAGAAAAAGCGTGAGGTTTCCTGTCTCAACACGACAGGAGGACACATACCTCATTTAAAACTCAAAGAAAAGCAGTGTTCCAAGCCTCAACACGAAACACTTTATACTCCAAGGCTGAAATTCAAAGGGACCCCGAGGTATCTGTCTCAACTGGAGAGCAATGCCGAATTTCCCACATCAAATCGGGATGAGGCCCTATTCCCCTGCAGCAACTTGAGAGGAATCCCTAGCTGCCCCTGGGAATTTGAATGGAGGCCTAACATCCCTGAGTCAACAAGAGAGGTTCCCTGAGTTCCCTGTTGGAACTCGAGTGGAACCCAAAGCTTCAAGATGCAACTCATGAAATACCAGGAGATTTGATCCTCAATGCGAGATGAAGCCCACTTCTCTTGAGGTGCAATCCAAGAAGAGCTCCGTTTTCCCCACCTCATCTAGAGATGAGGGCCATTTCTTGTGCTTTGACTTGAGAGGATTCCCTACTCTCCCGTTGTGCCTCAAGAGGAAGCCTGTCTCATCAATTGAAACTCAAGATGAAACTCACAGTTCCTGCTACAAGTTGAATGGTCACCGAGTTCCCTCTCAACTGCATATAAGACCTAATTCCCTTACAGCAACTCAAATGCAATCCTGAGTATCACCTCACAACATGAAGCGATGTCTGGGTGCCCTAAAGCACTACTACAAGAAGCTCAAGGTTCCTGCCTCAACACGAAAGGAACACAGACACTTTATTTAAATCTTGAGAGGAAAGCAGAGTTCCTTGCCTCAACATGAAATGAGATATACTCCTCAGCTGAAACTCGAAGGAACACTGAGGTATCTGTCATGCCCTGAGAGGAATCCTGAGATTCTCATGTCAACTTGGGATGAGTCCCTATTCCCCTGCAGTGACTCAATCAAAATCCAGAGCTGCCCCTGGCAACTGGAAAGGACCCCTGACTTCCCAGAGGCAACAAGAGAGGTTCCTTGAGGTCCCTGTCAGAACTAGAGTGGAAACTCAAGCTTCCCACTGCAACTCATGAAATGCCATGAGATTTGATCCTCAACACGAGATAAAGCCCGCTTCTCTTGCAGTGACTTGAGAGAAATGCTGAGTTCCCTCTCAAAAGTCAAATGGAAGCTTGACTCCCTTTATGCCACTCCACAGGTTCCCCGAGATACTCATCTCAACTTGATAGGAACCCTAAGTTTCTCGCCTCAACTCTAGATGAGGCCCCATTCCCCTGCAGCCACGAATGAGGAATCCCAAAGTGCCCTTCACAGTTCTAAAGGAAACATGACCTCCTTGCAGTAAAGAGAGGTTTGCTTAGGTACTGATCATAATCTGAGCAGAACTAAATCTTCTCACCACAACTTGAGATAAACCATGAGATTCCACGCTCAACACGAGATGAGGCCCTTTGCCCTTGCAGGTCTTAGAAAGCAATATTCACTTTCTCCGTGCGACTTGAATGGAGGCTTGACTGATTTCTTACAAATCCAGGTGCTCCCAGAGATACTCATGAGAAGTATCTCTGAGATACTGAGAAAAACTCCGAGCCTCCCACCACAACTCAAGAAAATGCATGAGACTTCCGCTCAATGAGAGATGTGGCCCTATTCATGGGTAGTGCCTCCAGAGCAATCCTGAGTTCCGTTCCACACGTGAAAGGTGGCTTGTCTCCCTTTAGGCAGCTCCAGAGGTTCCCTGAGCTAGTCAACCCATCTTGATTGGAACCCCTAGTTTCCAGATACAATTCAAGAGGAGCCCAGTTTTCCCTACCTCATTTCTAGATGAGGGCCAATTCCCCTGCTTTGACTCCTGACACATGCGGATTTTCCCTCACACCTCAAGAGGAGGCCTGTCTTACTTACCTAAATCCAGAACTAACCCAGGGTTACTGTCGCAAGTGAAAAGTGCAACAATCTCTCCCTCAACTCGAGAAAGTCAGGATTCCCTGGGATCAACTCGAATAGAACCACCTGTTTCCTTTAACAACACAAAGAGAGGTCTAATACCCTGTTGCATCTCTGCATAAAGCCTGAGTTCCCCGCCTAAACGCGACAGGAGGATTAACACTCCTTTTACAACTCAAGAGGAATGTTGAGCTCCATGCCTCAACACGAAACTAGGTATAAGCCCCAGCTGAAACTCGAAGGAACCCTGAGGAATCTGTCACAACAGGAGAGGAATACTGAATTTCCTCCTCAACTGGGAAGAGGCCCTTTTCCCATGCAGCGAATTGAGAGGAATCCTGAGCTGCCCCTGGTAACTCGAACAAAGGCATGATTTCACAGAAGCAACAAGAGAGGTTCCCTGAGATTCCTGTTGGAACTCAAGGGGAACCCCAAGCTTCTCTGCAAACCTTGAGGTAAACCTTGCGCTTCCATGTTCAACATGAGTGAGGCCCTTTATCCTTGCAGGGCTTAGAGAGCAATCCCCAGTTTCTTCTCCTGATTGGGAGATTCGATCGTCATTGCAAGATGAAGCCCAATTTACTTGCACTGACTTGAGGGAAATGCCCAGTTCCCGCTCGAAACACAAATGGAAGCTTGACGCCCTTCATGATACTCCAGAGGTTCCTTGAAATTTCATTGCAACTCAAGAGGAATCCTGAGTTTCCCACCTCAACTCTAGATGAGGTCCTACTCCCCTGCAGCAACTCATAAGGAATCCCATGGTTCCCTTCAAAGCTCAAAATGAGGCATGGCATCCCTGAAATAACAAGAGAAATGTGCTGAGGTACTCATCACAACTCGAGTAGAACCCCAAGATTCCCACCACAACTTGATATAAACCACAAGATTCCATGCTCAACGTGAGATGAGGCCCTTTTCCCTTGCATAGCTTTGAGAACAACCCCCAGTTTCTGCTCCCAGCTTTAATGGAGGCTTGACTCTTTTCATGCAAATCCAGGTGTTCCTAGAGATGCACATCACAAACTGAGAAGAACCCCGAGCTTCCCTCCACAACTGGAGAAAATCCAGGAGACTTCCCCTCAAGGTGAGATGGGGCCCTATTCAGGGGCAGCCCCTCGAGAGCAATCCTAAGTTCCCTCTCGCACTTGAAATGAGGCTTGACTCCCTTTAGGCAGCTCCAGAGGTTCCCTGAGATAGCAGACCCATCTCGTTTGGAAGCCCTAGTTTCCAGAGGCAATTCAAGAGGAGCCCTGTGATCCCCACCTCATCTGCAGAGGAGGGCCGATTCCCCTGCTTTGACTCCTGACACATGCTGATTTTTCCTTCTACCTCAAGAGGAGGTCTGTCTCACCTAATGCAAATCCAGAGCAAACCTGAGGTACCTGTCACAAATCAAAAGTGCAAAGATCTCTCCCTTAATGTGAGAAAGGCCTGATTCCCATGGATCAACTAGAATGAAACCATTAATTTCCTCTAACAACAGGAAGAGGGGTCTAAATCCCCTGTTGCACATCTGGGGAAAGCCTGAGCTCCCCGCCTTAACTAGACAGGAGGACTGAAATTCCTTTTACAACTCAAGAGGAATGCTGAATTCTATGCTCCAACAGGAAATGAAGTATATGCCTCAGCTTAAATTCAAAGGAACCCCAAGGAATCTGTCGCAAAAGGAGAGGATACCGAGTTTCCCACCTCAACTCAAGATGAGGCCCTTTTCCTCTGCAGCGACTTGAGATGATTCCTGAGCTGCCCATGGCAATTCCAAAGGTGGTCTAACTTCCCAGAGGCAACAGGAGAGGTTCTCTGAGGTCCCTGTCAAACCTGGAGAAGAATCCCAAGCTTCCCACTGCAACTCATGAAAAACCACGAGATTTGATCCTCATCGTGAGATGAAGCCTAGTTACCTTGAAGTGACTGAGAGAAATGCTGAGTTTCCTCTCAGAAATCCAACAGAATTTTAAGTCCCTTTATGCCGCTCCTTAGGATCCCTGATATACCACTCACAACTCGAGAGGAAGCTTGAGGTTCCTACCTCAACTCTAGATGAGTATCCATTCCACCTGCAGTGTCTCCTGTGGAATCCTGAGGTGCCCCTGGAAGCTGAAGAGGAAGCCTGATGTCCCTGAGGAAACTCGAGAGATTCCCCAAGGTCCCTATCTGAACTCAAGAGGAACATCAAGCTTCCAGCCACAACTCGAGAAAACTACAAGATTTCCCCCTCAACTCAAGATGAGGTCCATTTCCCAGGCATTGCCTCAAGAGTAATCCTGTGTTCCCCCTCACAACTAGAAAGAAAACCTTTCCTCCCTTCATGCAACTTCAGAGGTTCACCGAGATTCCCATCACAACTCAAGAAGAACCCCAATTTTCCCTCTGCAATTTGAAAAGTGCTCCGTGTTCCCCACCTCATTTTGAGATAAGGGCCATTTCCACTGGGTGGACTCGAGTGGAATCCTGACTTTCCCCTTGGGCCTCCAGAGGAAGCCTGTCTCATCTGTTAAAACTTGAGTGGAAACGCACAGTTCCTGCCACAATTTGAAAGGTCACCAACTGTCCCCTCAACTGCACATATGGCCGAATTGCCTTGCCGCAACTGGAATGGAATCTCGAGTTTCCCCTCACAACAAGAAGGGATGTCTGGCTGCCTTGATGCACCTCTATAAAAAGCCTGAGTTTCCAGCCTCAACATGACAGGAGCTCAGACACCTCATTTAACATTCAAGAGGAAAGCAGAGTCCCATGCCTCTGAAACCCAGAGTTTCCAGACATAATTAAAAATGAGCCCCATGTTCCCCACCTCGTCTCGAGATGAGGGCCGATTCCCCTGCTTTAATTCCTGACACATGCTGATTTCCCCTCGCACCTCACCTGAAGATCTGTCTCACCTATTTCTAACTTGGAGGAACCCCGAGTTTCCTGCTTCAAGTCAATAGGGCATCGAGTTCTCCCTCACCTCGAGACAAGGACTGATTCCCTGGAAGTGACTCAAATGGAACCAATAAATTTCCTCTAACAACATGAAGAGACATCTGAATCCCCTGCTCCACCTCTGGAAAAAGCCTGAGTTCCCCCTCTCAACTCAACTGTAGCTTAAACTTGCCTCCTGTCTTTTTGTTCCATTTTATTTAAAATATAAAAAACTGCATTTAATTTATTATAAATTTTAGGAAAAGTCTATTTTATCTTTCTGTCTATAAAAGCATGCTATATCATTGTGGACATTTAGGAAATATGCAAAAAAGCTGGAAAACAAGACAATTGTTTTGGTCCTACTAGCCAGAGATAGATAATTGGTTGGCATATTGGTGTATTTCTTTCCAATCTTTTTGTGCAGAGTTGTGGAATATGTTTTCACCCACATCATTGTGGTTTTGCTCTATATGCAAATTTGTGGGCGTTTCTCCATGACATTGGGAAGCCTTAGCTACCATTTCTTTCGATGGAAGCTTGACAATGCTTAGCTATTCCCTCATTGTTACATGTTTGCATGCTCAGTGCTCAGTCCTGTTCTTATTTTTCATGACCCCCCGGACTGTGGCCCTTCAGGCTCCGTGGTCCATGAGATTTATCAGGCAAGAATACTGGCGTGGGTTGCCATTACCTGGGTTGAAGATCCAAGGTATCTTCCCAACCCAGGGATCAAGCTTCCTGTGTCTCTTTCATTGGCAGGTAAATTTTTTGCCAACGAACCACCTGGGAATCCCTTGTTATATGTTTGGGTTGGTTCTAACTTTCCCACTTGGTAAATAACACAGCGGTGAAAACGTATCCCATCTCTGTGAAGAGAAGAAGGAAGCAAAGGGTTTGAGACCACAGTAAGGATACAATTCAGGAAGGAATACTCCCAGGGGCTCTAGTTGCTCCATCATCTTGCTGCAAAGTGCTTCTATAGCCTGGCTCCAGGAGAGAAGAACTGAGGCCAAAACGGTGGCTGTTGTAGGAGGACATTTCCTTAGAAACAGTTCTCTGACCACAGGAATGAAGATACTGAGTTGCTTTGAAGTGGTGAGTTACCTGTCACAGTAAGTGACAGGAGGGGTCATACAGAGGGAAGACATCCCTTTACTCTGAGGTCATATTAGCTCACATCTTGGATAAACTCCAACCCTTGGGCTCTGTGTGCTTTACCTGAAATCATCACAAATCCCTCAGCCAATAATGAAGCAGCCCTCAGATCAGTGGTCAAAGAGAAACAGCCTAGAAGAGAAGGAAGAACCTTGAACTTGGTTCCAAAAGACACAAAAGGTCTAATTCCTTCTCCTCCTTCATTA
>SRVM01040394.1:0-11485 GCA_007570785.1 Antilocapra americana
ACCGAGCTGGACATGTCCATCTTCACCCACCTTCCCCAAATCAGCAGTGACTGTGCCGCCGCTGTGATGTTCATTGTCTTGGGCAGTGACAGATGATGCCGCAGTTTCTGAGAAAATTAAGTCATCAACTGCCAGGCAGCCCCGACATCATCAAAACGTGTCCAGGCTGGAGAGCCACGGGCCCTCGACTGACTGCTGGAGATAATGGGCCAAAGGCAGGTAATCATGTGTTGACATCGGGCTCGGCCTCCGCGAGGGCGCGGAGTTGTAATTCCTGCCCGTGGGTCATATCAAGATTTGGAACCAGAGCCCAATTTGAAATAACAGAAACCCAAAAGAATTGATTAGACGGGGTGTCATTTGGGGTGCCTCTCTCTGAACTGCCCACAAATCCCTGCAGGTTATGATCTAATGCACGATAATTACAACCACTTCCAGGCGGCCGCAGGGGGTGGACGATGGGCGGGTGACGGACGCTTGCAGTCCCATCTGGACTCCCCCTCCTGCCCGCGAGACCTCTCCTTTCCCCGTCCTTTCAACTCTGGGGCATCACGCACGCAGCAGCCGCCGGCACAGGTAGAGGCCCTCTATAATTAAGGCAGGTGATTATGAGCAGAGGTGCCCACTAGACTCCCCTAGAGGCATGTCACAGAGGAGACAGCAGAGGCCTGGCTCCTGGGCACTGGTCCCAGAGTCCCGGGCAGGCCCCGGTGAAACAGATAAGACTGAGGGCGAAGCCGGGCCCTCAGGGCCCAGCAGGGCTCGGGCTGGCTTCAGCCCAGAAGGAGGGAGGGCAGAGGTCAGGAAGAGCGAGCCTGGCTTGCCAGAGCCGCGATAGACCTTAACCTGAACACCTTTGGGGGCTGGGGGGATCATGCACATTTCCCTCATTTTCAGGGACTCAGAATCTCCACGTAGCAGAAGAGCCGCCTCCCCAGCCTGAGACCTCCCCCCACCCCTGTACACCTTGCCTTGTCACAGCCATCCTCTCCTTGCTCTGAATCTGGGGCCTGGCCCAGGCGAGGGTCTCCTGAAGGTCCCAAGGCACACAGGTAACCTGAGAACCTACGAGAGCCGTCCCCACGGGCTCCCAAGGTCATGCACCTCCAGGGTCCGCCCCTCTGCCCACAAGCTCCCTAGAACACAGTTAGGCCTCCCCAGGGCCCCACCGAGACTCCCCCACTCACCGACTTGCACAAGAAATACTTACAGACCCCAGTGCTGTGCCGCATACCACCCCTGGCCCTCAGGAGTCAGGGACGAGCTGCCATCTAGCTCAGGGACAGCACACAGTAAATAAGACAACAGACAGAAACGTCGGTTAGCTCTAGTGACTTCGAGACGCACCCCGTGGTGAAGCGGTGCAGAGCAACGGAATCAGCGCTATTGATACTAGTGAGCAGAACACATTTGCTTGTTCGGATGTTTTGTTTCTTCTATTAATATTATCTGTCAGCTTATGAGGCGCGAGTATCTACTTATTTCCATCTGTTTAAGCAGGAAATACTCACAAGGAACTGTGAGTCATCCCCAGAAAAGGTGAGAAGCAGCCAGGGAGGAGAGGGCAGACCAACCAACCCCAGCTGTCACAGAGAAGGACCAAGTAAGAGAAGGTGCTGCAAATGGCCAGTTAGCCAGAACGGTGCGCCGACCTCACGTCACACGGGGCAGAACTCTCTCGATCCCTGCTGGCCTTGGTAAGATGGATGCTTTCCCCTGAACGGCTCGTATAGCAGAATGCAGCGCGGAGGTCAGATCACACCAGTCATTTAAAAAAAAAAAGAAAAGAAAAAGTTTAAAAATACATTCTTGAGGAAAAACACAAATCTCAAAAATAAATGTTGAATAAAACAAACATGAAAAAGAGCAGCTTTAAAAGCCCTAAGGTAATCACCAGCAAAACTGATATAGGCAAGAAGTCAGCCAGCCGGCTGGTGGCTGAGGCTGGAATTCTGTGAACTGCAGGACAAATGTGAACAGGTGGGCCACCTGGGTTCCAATAAAACTTTATTAACAAAGACGAGGAGGTCCCCACCAAGGAGACTCATGAAGAAAACTCGGAGGGAAAAACAAGTGGACTGGCAGGGGCTGGGAGGTCGGGAGGCGGAGAGGGGAGGGGAGTGAGTTGCAGCATCTATGTAAGTTCTGGTACCGTTTTAGTTTCAAACTGTGGAAAATGTATGGGTATTTCGAAGATGAAAAGTAACAAAGTACTATTAAAGGTTCTAAATATGTTCTCTTTACAAAATATAATGAGTAACTGGTAAATCATTGATTTTTTAAGTTTAATGGCAACTTACGTTGATATTTAGTGCATACATGCATGGGTTTCCCAGGTGGCGCTAATGATAAAGAACCTGCCTGCCAAAGCAGGAGATGGAAGAGGCGTGTGTTTGATCCCCAGGTCGGGAAGACCCTCTGGAGGAGAGCATGGCAGCCCACTCCAGTACTCTTGCCTGGAGAATTCCATGGACAGAGGAGCCTGGCGGGCTGCAGTCCACGGGGTCGCAGAGAGTCGGACACGCCTGAGCAACTTGGCACACACATACATACGTATCTTTTCAAACAGTTGAATAAACATAACATTTGTCCTCAAAGTATGACAACATGATGTCTTATGTTACAGAAAGCAAGAATTTGAGATCCATATCCATTCTGTAAAATACAAGTTTGCAAAACCGAACTTTAGGAGGAGTGACCGCCTCTGCAGAGAAGCCAGGTGACGCAGAGCTGAGCTTCCCCCTGGGGTCAGTTCAGGGTTCGCTGGGAGGAGGCGGGAGGGAGGGTGGAGCGGGACCAGTGTGGACGGCGTCTCAATATGTCACAGGGGCAGGGGGCCCCTGGGAGGGGTGAGCGGCAGGTCAGGGAAACTACTTGGGACCCCAGACCATGTGATTCTAGCAACTGACTTTCTAACTGGCATTCTGGGACAGTTTTACACAAAATGACACTGTTGAGTAAGAGTTCTTTACTGAGAAAGGGCTTCCTTCAGGATGCTGTGTAGCCATGGAAACCGAGGAGGGGTGGAGTCAATTTAGGCTGCCACCTTCCCACGCTTCATTTTCCCTAAACTTATCCTGTCTGCTCCCCGACCTGCGGCTTGAAGGAAAAACATCAGGAGACCCACATGCTTGCTCCCCAAAGATCCCGATGCCCATGGGATGCTGAGGTCCCTCAGAACCAAGGCTCATGAAAGGGTCAGCACGTACCAGAGACTCAGGAGGGGATATGCCGGCCAGCCTGGAGGCGGCCATCAGCGACGGTGGTGATGTCTCTTTTCAAGTCCGTACCTCCCCCACCCCGTCCCTGCCCAGTAGAGACACGGAGGCTCTCTCGGATTCACGCAGCGGGGACCAGCGCCCCATCACATGCAGGTCTCCACTCGTCTAAGGAGACCTCCAGCATCACTTCCTCCATGCTGGGATGCTCCTAGCTCCTTCCTGTTTTTACTCAGGACCCCAGAGGTCTGGGCAGACCCCACTCTGACATGAATCTGGCTTGTTCCTCTGGGTCAAGTTGGCCTCATGTTCTTAGCGCCAATGATGTCCTAGTTTAATGCTGCACTTAGCGGGAGCTGAGTCCTGCCCTCACTATGGTGGGAAATGAGGAGGAAAGAACAAGCTGGCACCTTCAGTGACCCTAGAGAGAGGCTGAAGCAGACAGTAGGAAGTATCTCTATTTGCTTCAGTGTCTACAGTTCAAATCAAGGGAGGGTCGGTGCCAGGGCGCCCTCAGGGGGCCAGTCTTGTTGAAAGAGTCGGAATGTGAAGGAAGCACAGAATGTGGAAAGGTGGGAATGACTTGCTGACAGCAGTCTTAAAATGACATTAGCTCGAGCTTGTATGAGGACTTCCCAGGTGGCCTAGTGGTAAAGAACCTGCCTGCCAGAGCAGGAGATGTAAGAGATACGGGTTCTATCCCTGGGTCAGGAAAATCCCCTGGAGGAGGGCATGGCAACCCACTTGAGTATTCTTGCCTGGAAAATCCCATGGATAGAGGAGCCTGGCGGGCTACAGTCCATGGAGTCACA
This sequence comes from Antilocapra americana, assembly GCA_007570785.1. Lineage (NCBI taxonomy): Eukaryota > Metazoa > Chordata > Mammalia > Artiodactyla > Antilocapridae > Antilocapra > Antilocapra americana. The sequence goes on from SRVM01040394.1 coordinate 4,031, forward strand.
GAGAGTCGGACACGAATGAAGGGATTCAGCACGTATGCTTGTATGGGGACTTCCCAGGTAAAGAATAGTGGTAAAGAATCCACATGCCAATGCAGGAGATGTAAGAAACGTGGGTTCTAGATCGGGAAGATCCCCTGGGGAAGGAAATGGCCATCCATTACAGTATTCTTGTCTGGAGAACCCCATGGACAGAGGAGCCTGGCAGGCTACAGCGCATAGGGTCAAAAAGACTGAGACACGACTGAAGCGACTTAGCAGGCATGCACGCATCCTTGTATAAACCGTTCAAGCTCTTCTCACAGTAGAACATGATGGGGAAAGCATCGACTTTTGAGACCAGTGAGCCTGATTTAACTTCTGGACTTGTCTACTTGGGGCTTCCCAGGTGGTGCTAGTGGTAAAGAACCCACCTGCCTATGCAGGAGACATAAGAGATGCAGGTTTGATCCCTGGGTCAGGAAAATCCCCTGTAGAAGGAAACGGCAACCCACTCCAGTATTCTTGCCTAGGGAATCCCATGGACAGAGGGAACCTGGTGGCTTAGAGCCCATGAGATTGCAAAGAGTTGGAAACGACTGAAGCGACTTAGCGCACACACACTCACTTGTCCACAAGTGCCTTAAACATCTGTAACCGGCCTCAGTAACACGAGGGTGCTAATGGCACCCACCTCGTGCCCATCTAAGAACCACCAGAGCCCCAGCCCTGAGAGCCAGGTACATGCGTGCTCTGACCCACCTCTGCCACCCTTGCTCTGGGATCCGCTACTCTCAGCCTGGCCCCCGGTCCTCCGTGGCCAGCGCCCGCTCTCTGAAGCCCCAGCACCAGCTCCGCAGCTCTGACCCCTGCCATCACCCTCCCTGCCTCCGTGCCTGGGCGTACCCACTCCAGCAGCCCTTCAGCCCACGGAGACCAGCTGCCCATCCAGCCCCCTGCTCGTCCCCTCTCCACAGCCGTCTCGCACATCACAGATGTCCTTCCACCATTCATGCTCTCATTATTCACTGCACCCAAGTGGAGTTGCTGACGTGGCCGTTTGACCTACAAAATGGCCATTTCACAAGTTCTCAAACAAATCATTAAAAATGGCAGTTTTCCAAGTAAGGACACCCCAGACCTTTGGATTCCCAGCTTCCAGAGTCCTGGAAGGTGGATTCAAAGGTATGAAAAATGTACTCGGACTGATGGCACCCCTGGGGCTGCCAGCACTGGGCAGCTAGAAGGGTCCCGGTCTCCTGTTAAATTAAGAGTGTGGCTTCCCAGTGTGCTGCTCCTTTGCAGGCAGGGGTCCTCACTGTGCACAGGTGCCTGGGGTTCTCTGAGTCCTGGTCCTGCAGACTGCACCAGTGTCTAGTGAAAAAGAGCTCTGGATAAAGGTTCATGAGCCTCGGTGCTTAGATCCATCAGAGTCCTGCTTCACCACCCCATCCTAGATGTCTCTGAATTGAAGGGGGTTTTTTTTGGTCATGCCACACGGCAGCATGCAGGATCGAACCCTTGCCCCTGCAGCGGACGCTCAGAGCCTTACCACTGGACCACAGGGAAGTGCTTGGATGTCGCTTCTTCTTGGCACACCACGTGCCCACCGAGATCCCCAGCGTGCCCCTCCTCTGAGCTTCTGTGTCGACGCAGCATCGCCCCAGGTGCCTCCCTCCCCTTTGCCTCTGCGGTTTGCAGCACCCGGCATCTTAGCACCCCTTCCTGAGAAGAAAATGAACCTGCCCAGGAGTTGACGTCACCATATGGCCAAAGCTGCTGGAGCCAACAGATGGAGGAAGGAAAAATAGAACCTGACTCCAGGGATTCCAGAGAATGACTCGACCCTCCTGGGGCCCCGGGGCTTCCAGCTCGTTCATCAGCAGACCGGAGGCAGCCTGCTTCCAATCCTGGACGTCCCCTCACCGTCTGGGTGACCTTGAGCAAACCGTTTGTCCCCCCCGAGGCTGGGTCTTCACCTGTAAAATATCAGCGACAGCAGTTTTTTCTCCAGAAGGCGGTTGAGACGATGGATGGGAGAGGAGCTTAAGGCGTGTGCACCTCGGCGGCCACGCATGCTGCAGGGCTCGGGGCCCCTGGGGTGGACTCCACTGGGGACAAAGCTGTGTGTGCAGCGGACACACAGAAGATTCCCGCGAGGCCTCTCGCCCTGCATCCGCCCTTGCAAACGCCCCTGCACGGCCCTCCAAGCTCCCTCCCGAGCCCTTGCTGACAAGGACAGACCTTGGGGACTGTCCACCCCACACCCTGACCTCCGCATCCTCCCACCGCTCAGGCCTGGACGACACACAGGCTGACCATTTGCTCTATGCTCGGAGGAAGAAAGAGAGTAAAACTTACGGCTCCTCTTTAGAAGTGTCCCTGAAAAGGAAGCATCCTATCAATGGGAAAAGTACTGCCCCCAATCCTAAAATGTCCCTTTAGCTTTTCATGTTTGCAGAAGGGCACCTCACACCCTGATGGCTGTAGCTTTCCATCCTACAAGATTCTTGGGAAGGAAGATTTAGGATGTCTGCATAAAGCCATGGACCCTCCACCTACAAAATCCCCCTTTCTCCCAACCCCTGAGGACACCTCCTATGTGGAAGAGAGGGCTCCAGGGGCAGGCCGACCTGAGCTCCAGCTTGCAAACTGCAGTTCTGTAGGAAATACTTATTCTTGCTGCAGCTTGGTTTCCTTATCTGTCAAGCAAGGAGGCAACGTGCTTTCAGGGCTGCAGTAAAGATTAAATAAGGTCACTCTGCAAGGCACCCAGCCAGTGGGAAGAGCTCCGATACACACTGCTGCAGCTGCTGCTTGTCCATGTCAGTCGTGTCCAAGCCTCGGCGACCCCACGGACTGCAGCCTGCCAGGCTCCTCTGTCCACGGGATTCCCCAGGCAAGGATGCTGGAGTGGGTTGCCGTGCCCTCCTCCAGGGGGCTTCCCAACCCAGGGATGGAACTGGGTCCCCCACACTGCAGGCGGACGCTTTGCCGCTGAGCCACCTGGGATGCTCCCAATACCCATTACCTGTCATCATCTCCTGCGACAGCATTTTCCAAAGCATATTGTTCCCCAGTAAATTACCAGGTATCAGATCAAGAAAGATGAAGAATGTTGTGAGATAAAGACACGTTTGGGAAAGCTAGCTAAAAATACCAACCAGCTTCTCTAACACCTATTTTTCAGGGGCTTTGGTTCGAAAGTACTGGTGCGACTCTCCAAGGGGAAGACAGGGGGTGTGGCAGTTCACCTGACCTTCGAGTCTTGTTTCGTTGGCCCTCGTCTGGCCACAGTTTGGGGAGTGTGACCCTGAAGGATGAGCATCCCCACTAGACCATCTACTGCTGAGGGCAGGAACTCTCATACTCTCACAGTCGGTGAAGAGTTAGCCAACTGATCAGTTAGAGCAATCCACAGAAGACCTCCCTTCTGACATCAGTTGTAAATTTTGAGGTTACCCAAATCACCCACAAATGTAATAACTCGCTAGAAGGACTCAAAGAACTCATCAAAGCTGTTACGCGCACAGTTACCATGTGTTACAGGGAGAAGCTGCAGATAAAATCAACCAAGGAAAAGTCCGGGAGGGGCCGAAACGCAGCGCATCTGGCGTCATCTCCCCGTGAAGTCAGGACAGGGCAACCTTCCCAGCATCAGCGGGCAGCAGAGCTCACGGAACACGGCCTCCGGGGAGGCCAGCCCCACCCCGCCTTCAGAGTTCCCCCGGGGCTCCAGCACGTGGGGGTACTCTGCTCACTGAGTCGTGTCCGGCTCCTATGACCCCGTGGACTGGAGCCTGGCAGGGCCTCCTCTGTCCACGGAATTCTCCAGGCCAGAAGACTGGAGTGGGTTGCCATTCCCTTCTCCAGGGCATCTTTCCGACCCAGGGACTGAAGCTGCATCTCTTGCACTGGCAGGCGGATTCTTGACCGACTGAGCCCCGTGGATTACTTTATTGAGCACATGGCTAATTTCAGTGGCCAGTCTCCGTGGGGATCTGCTGCCACTACTGGGCCAACCCCCATTCTAAGGACGTGGTCAGACTGTCCAGAGTGACCAGGGTCCCAGGCACACAGGTGCTCCTAGCAGGCAGGACATTCTAAAGACTCTGAGACTACAGCCCAGGCGCCAATGGCAATGACCGCCCTGAGCCACCAGGGAGTCCAGCGACCTCTTTCCTGGCAAGTGTCAATCCGTTACCACGCACTATTGTAGCCCAGCAGCTTGTTTTGTTGTTGTTTAGTTGCTAAGTCGTGTCTGACTCTTTGTGACCCCATAGACGGTAGCCCACCAGGCTCCTCTGTCCATGTGATTCTCCAGGCAAGAATCCTAGAGTGGGTTACCATGCCCTCCTCCAGGGCATCTTCCTGACCCAGGGATTGAACCCAGGTCTCCTGTGTCGGCAGGCAGATTCTTTACCATTGAGCCACCAGAGAAGCCCATCCCAGTAACTAGCAGCCAGTAGACCTTCAGTGACACTTTTTGAATGAATGAGTAACCGACGCACACCTGTGGAAATCATGGGACACCCTGTCAGTCCCAGCCTTTTGGGCTTTCCCGATCCCCAGCTTTCCTGTTGGTCCCCAACACCCACCTTTAATGATGATTACTGGCTTGTGTCTCTCTCGTATAATCTTACCCTAATCAAAAGCTATTTGAACATGGCAAAATGTCCAATCCAATACCCTTTCATGATTAAAAATAAAACCTCTTATAATTAGAAAAAAAGAGAATGTCCTTAATCTGATAAAGAATAGCTACAAAATAAAAAAATGAGCTTTCCCTCAGAAATCAGAGGCTAGGTAAATGTATTCACCGCTCTCCATCACCATCCCTGTTAACATTGTGCTAGAGGTTCTTGCCAGGGCAATAAGGCGAGAAGGGGTAATGCAAAGCATATGAATGGAACGCAAGAAATGCAATATGATTGTTCACAAATGACATGATTTTATATGCAGGGGATTCAAAAGAGTCTCGTCTATTAGAATCAACAATCGCATTTTTCAAGGTCACTACATACAAGGCTAATGTACAAAAATTAATTGTATTTTTATATATTAGCAAAAAGTAGTGAATAAATGGAAAACACACACACATGCATCGCAAACCTCAAATACCTGTGAATAAATCTAACCATCTGCTCTGAAAACTGTCTGACATCAACGAAATGAAATAAGACCTAATGACTAGAGACATGCTCCACGCTCATAGAATGGAAGACTCAATATTACAAATAGCTCCCACCGTGGACTGAAATCCAGTGAAGTGTCAATAGAACCCTAGCGGTGGGTTTCTTAGAGTTGACAGACTAATTCTAAAATAAATTGTAAAATGTAGAAGACCAGAAATGGCCAAGGCAATCTTGAAGAGCGCTGGAGGACCTACGTAGCCAGATCCCAGGACCTGATGCAGAGTGGGAGTGATTAGGATGCTGCGGTGCTTACACAGGATGGAAACTAGGCCCACAGAGCAGGACACAGGGCTATTCCAGGGGTCCATCACTGTGTGACAGATTTCCCCAGTGGTCATTGGTCGGGAATTTCAACTCAGCTGGAGTGACCCAGGCTCCATGGAACTGGCTGGAACAGCTGGCTATCTACCTCTCCAGGCCTGGGCTCTTGCCCTCGGCCATGGGCATCCATTCTCCCTGTGCGGTCTACAGGAGGCTCACTCGAGTTCTCTTCCAGCATGGTGGGCTCAGTAGCCAGACTCTTAATGCAGCAGCTGGCCTTGCCTGGCATGAGAGTAGATGTGCCAGGGGTCTCGGGGCTGAGCCCACAACTGGCACAGCTGGGCCCACCATATTCTCTGGTCAGGATGGGTCACGAGGCCTGCTCAGAGTCAAGGGGAGGGAAACAGGGACATGGCCTCCGCCCCTTGCTGGACGAAGTGCCTGCCATTGGCACGTGTATGAGTGGTCACCTCTTTGAGCCAAAGTGACCCCGCCACACAGCAGTGAGAGGACTGTTGCTGTTCAGTCATTAAGTCATGCCCAGCTCTTTGTGACCCCATCGACGGCAGCACGCCAGGCTCCTCTGTGCTCCACTATCTCCTGGAGTTTGCTCAAACTCATACCCATTGAGTCAGTGATGCTATCTAACCAAAATGATAGTCTTTTCAATAAATGATGCTAGGTAGATATTGACAAATATCCAAATACAAAGCAAAATGCATCTTGATACCTATGTTACAAAAGACTCACTCAAAGAAATCGATTCTAGGACTGCTGTGGATCTAAATATGAAAAAAACAATAAGCTTTTCAGAAGAAAACCAAGGAGGACACCTTCAAGCTTTTGAAACAGGCACGTTTTTCTTAAACAAGACCCACAAAGTACTGATCACAAAGAAGAAAGATGGTAAATTGGACTACATTAAAACTAGGAACTTCCATAAGAGTCATAAAAAGGGAGAAGAAAAAGGCAAGCCACAAGTGAGGGAGATATTTGTAATGCGAAAAGGACTGATATTGAAAACATATTTTTTAGCAATTCATAAATCAATAAGGAAATGACAGCCAAACCAATAACTAATAGAAAAACAGGAACTTTGCAAAAGAGGGTGGATGGCCAACATATGTGAAAAAGTGCTCACCTTTGTTAGTCATCAAAGAAGAACAAGTAAAAACCACAACAATTAAATTTCCACCCAAAAGGATGACAAAATGACAAGCATTAGCACCAATATGAAGACTTAAGAATATGCACGCATGGCAACCCACTCCAGTACTTTTGCCTGGAGAATCCCGGGGACAGAGGAGCCCCGAGGGCTGCAGTCCACAGGGTTACCAAGAGTCATACATGACTGAAGTGGCTTAGCACGCACACCAGTGGGTGTGGACTGGTACCATCACTTCAGAAAATTGTCTGGCAGGACGTACACACACGTCCTCTCTGCCAGAAGTTTCACTCCCAGGTGTTACCCAACAGGGACGTTCACGCTTACACCAAAAGACACAAATAAAATGTCACAGCAGCAGCATCCCCCATAAGCCCAAGCAGAAATAGATGAATGTCTGTAACAGGAGCAGACATTACAGGCATTACACGGATAAACAAATCGTGGCACATCTGTGCCAAGGACTCCCACACAGGGATGCAACTGGGTGAAGTCCTGACATGCGACACAGTGTGGGTGAGCTTCACAAAATCTTTATTGAAGTTGGCGCAGTGGGAAAGAACCTACCTGCCTGTGCAGGAGACCTGGGTTCAGTCCCTGGGTCGGGAAGATCCCCTGGAGGAGGGCACGGCTACCCACTCCAGTATCCTCGCCTGGAGAATCCCCATGGACAGAGGAGCCTGGCGGGCTGCAGTCTATGGGTTTGCAAAGAGTCAGAAACGACGGCGCCCTTGGCGCGCGCGCACGGACACACACACACACACACACACACACACACACACACACACGTCAGAACAGCGCCACACACACACAGACACACAGACGTCAGAACAGCACCACACACACACACACACACAC
>SRVM01040396.1:0-16046 GCA_007570785.1 Antilocapra americana
TTCCGGAGGGGAAGCATATGTAAACCCATGGTGATATCATGACAATGTATGGCAAAAACAATAAAAAAAAAAAAAGTTTCTGCCTTCCTGGAGCTTTTTTTATCCTAGGGGAGACGATACTTAAAGCAATTAGTAAGTAACATAAATAGTGTATCAGTAGCAAAGTATTATTCTAGAGAAAAACAAAGTAGAGAAGAGTGAAAATGAGGGTGTGGTATGAAGTTACAACTTTGTAAAATATTTTGTTTTTTTATTATTTCTCACAGAAATGTATATATCTTTAAGTTACGCAATATGATGTTTTGATATGTGTATACACTGTGAAATGAGTTCTCAAACTAATTAACATATTCATCACTTTCTTAGTTACCTTTATTTATTGTGATAAGAACATTTGATATCTATTTTCTTAGCAAATTTCAAGTAAATAATACATTATTAACTGCAGTCACCTTGCTGTAATTAGGTTTTCATTAGATTTCCAGAATTCTGTAATTCCCCTTAGAATCTCAATTATATTTACATTTTTCTAAGGAAATATTTTTGTATACTGCTTAAAATTATGTTTACCTTATTTGTTAATTTTTAAACATACGTAATAGTTGCTCTAAAGTTGATACTGTACAATAAAACATACACTTGTTTCTTTCTTTATATGATTTGCAAATTTGACTAAATAGTAGAAATTGATAATAATATGTCATATAGAGTCCAGATTGTATTATTGCCCTCGATTAGCATTGTTTTTATTTATACCCATGTACATTGAAAGATTAACTTTGCACAAAGAGAGGTCTGCCTTTGCCTTCAACTACTAGGAGATAACTTCTAAGTCCTTGGAATTGTCCTGCTGGTAAAAGTCTGTCAACTTGACTTCCAGAGGGACTGGAGAAAAAAATTAGTTGTGAGCATGTCCTAGCCCCAACCAACCAAGTTGGCAGTGCTGACTACCAACACTTGGGTGAGTTCCCCTGACTGGCAATATTCTGTGTATTTTGTCAAACATAGTTTCTAGGAGAAACAGACACTGTCTTCATGACTCACTTGGGAGAAGACAGCTGGAATATCTGTGCTTTCTGTCTTCTGGAGTGCTATCTATATGCTTCTGTCAGCTGATTAGCTTTAGGCAGTGGTTGCTTTCTGAGATCTGTGAGTCCATCTACTAAAAGTGATATTGGAGATTCCCAAACTTGTAATTGGTGCCATTGGCGTTGGTCTTGAGGACTCCTAAATTTTAAAAACAATTAACTTCTGTCTGATTACTATGAATTCATGAAACTCAGCTTCAAACTCTTTTTTGAAAGGATGGTCTGTGAAAGGCCTAAGGCATTTCCCAAGCCCTTCTAATTTAGCAAACTTCCCAATGATTTTTTTCTGCAGTGTATTTTTTGGGGCTTAATTTGGACATTTTTTTTTAGGACAGATGCAGAATATGTCCTTTGTAGGACATTTATTCTTATCATAAATGTAATAAAATCCTACATTAAGTAAAACTGAGATGCCAGAATTTCCTCCCTTTAACTTAGAATAAAATATCATATAGAATGTATGCATGCTATGTTGCCTCATTTATATCAGACTCTTTGCAGCTTTATGGACTGTACATGCCAGGTTCCTCTGTCCATGAGATTTTCCAGGCAAGAATATTGGACTGGGTTGCCATGCCCTCCTCCAGGGGATCTTCCTGACCCAAGGATTGAACCTGCATCTCTTATGTGTCCTTCATTGGCAGGTGAGTTCTTTACTACCAGCACCACCTGAGAAGCCTTCCTATACAATAAAGGTTGGCAAATATTTTGTAAAGGACATTATCTTCACTGAGACATTGTAATACATCATATTAAAGAGATCATCCTCATTAAAAGGCTCTGTAGTGGTGGTTTCTGGACTTCAGTAATGATAGTAGAAGAGGTACTGCAAGATTCTGATTTTAATGGAAATAATGATGTCTAAAATGGCAAAAGTCAGATCATAGTTCTCAAAAACTAGAATCAAGGTATACATAATAACTATATTGAATAGTAGAATTGGAGTGATGGTCATAATTATGTGACCTATGGAATGTTTGGTGATGGTGCATAAGTCATGGTATTCCTAGGTTTGAATAGATAATTGTTCTTTAGTTGCTATGTCATGTCCGACTCTTTTGCTTCCCCATGGACTTTAGCCCTCTAGGCTCCTCGGTTCATAGGATTTTCTAGGCAAGAATATTGAAGAAGGTTGCCAATTCCTTCTCCATTTTATTCTCCTTCTCCAAGAAGACTTGATCCTAGGATGGAAAGTGCAAGTGAATTCTTAACCACTGAGTCACCTGAGGAGCTCTGAGACAGCTAGGTAGCCATCTAACTTCTTTCCTAATCTGAGATAAAAGATTGAAAAAAATCTTCTGTGTCATAGAAATCTGGCATTTACCTATTTGAAATATAAGCCATGGAATTTAATCCATTTTCTAGAATGAAGACTGTCTTTAGATTTAGATGCCCTTAATAAAAAGGAAGCAGGTGTTCCTAAAGGGAGATTCCTAAAATGTAAATACTTTACATTTATATTGTAATAGATAAATAAGTATTCTCCTAGTCTTCTAAACAGTGACCTGTAGGAACTTGTTGGATGATTATGAATTAAGGGCAAAGGAATAATATGAAATTCTAAGAGATTATAATTGAGATTTATTAGTCAGTAAAAAGCCTCTTGATGAAAGTGAAAGAGGAGAGGAAAAAGTTGCCTTAAAGATCAATATTCAGAAAACTAAGATAATGGCATCTGGTACCATCACTTCATGGTAAATAGATGGGGAAACAGTGGAAACAATGGCGGATTTTATTTTTGGGGGTTCCCAAATCGTTGCAGATTGTGATTGCAGCCATGAAATTAAAAGACACTTACTCCTTGGAAGGAAAATTATGACCAACATAAAGAGCATATTAAAAAGCAGAGACAGTACTTTGCTAACAAAGGTCCGCCTAGTTAAGGCTATGGTTTTTCCAGTAGTCATGTATGGATGTGAGAGTTGGATGGTGAAGAAAGCTGAGCACCGAAGAATTGATGCTTTTGAGCTGTGGTGTTGGAGAAGACTCTTGGGAGTTCCTTGGACTGCAAGAAGATCCAACCAGTCCATCCTAAAAGAGATCAGTCCTGGGTGATCATTGGAAGGACTGATGTTGAAGCTGAAACTCCAATACTTTGGCCACCTCATACAAAAAGTTGACTCATTGGAGAAGTTCCTGATGCTGGGAAGTATTGGGAGTGGGAGGAGAAGGGGACGGCAGAGGATGAGATGGCTGGATCTCATTGCCAACTCGATGGACACGAGTTTGGGTGTACTCCGGGAGTTGGTGATGGACAGGGAGGCCTGGTGTGTTGTAATACATGGTGTCGCAAAGAGTCGGACACAATGAGCGACTGAATTGAACTGATAGTCATAATTCCAGAAAAAAAAAATGAAAACATCTAACCCTGTTTCATTGACTATGCTAAAGTCTTTGATTGTGTGGATCATAACAAACTGTCAGTCAGTCAGTTCAGTCACTCAGTCATGTCTGACTCTTTGCAACCCCATGAACAGTATGCCAGGCCTTCCTGACCATCACCAACTCCCAGAGTTTATACAAACTCATGTCCATTGAATCAATGATGCCATCCAACCATCTTATCCTCTGTCGTCCCCTTCTCCTCCTGCCCTCAATCTTTCCCAGTATCAGGGTCTTTTCAAATGAGTCAGGTCTTCCCATCAGATGGCCAAAGTATTGGAGTTTCAGCTTCAACATCAGTCCTTCCAATGAACACCCAGGACTGATCTCCTTTAGGATGGACTGGTTGGATCTCCTTGCAGTCCAAGGGACTGTGGAAAACTCTTAAAGAGATAGAATGCCAGACCATCTTACCTGTCTCCTGAGAACCATATATGCTGGCCAAGTAGCAACAGTTAGAACCTTATGTGGAACAACTGACTGGTTCTTGATTGAGAAAGGAATACAACAAGGCTATTTATTGTCACCCTGTATATTTCACTTATACACAGAGCACATCATGTGAAATGTTGGGCTAGATGAATTACAAGCTGAAAACAAGATTACTGGGGGAAATATCAACAATCTCAGATATGCAGATGTACCAAGCACCTTCTATACAAAAAGCGATTCATGCCATGTCATGTGCCATGTCCTCAGTCGTGTCCAATTCTTCATGACCCCATGAACTCTATCCTCTGTACATGGGATATTTCAGGCAAGAATACTGGAGCAGTTTGCTATTTCCTTCTCCAGAGGATCTTCTCCATCAAGTGATCAAACCCCTGTCTCCTGCACTGCAGGCAGATTCTTTACCCACTGATTCATGGAGAAAGCCCTTCTAGGATATGTGGATGATACCACATTAATGGCAAAAAGCAAAGAGGAACTAAAGAATCTCTTGATAAGGGTGAAGGAGGAGAGTGAAAAAGACAGTTTAAAACTGAATATTAAAAACTAAGATAATGGCATTTGCCCCATTACTTCATAGAAAGTAGAAGAGGAAAAGGTGGAAACAATGACAGATTTCCTCTTCTTGAGTTCTAAAATCACTGCAGATGGTGACTGCAGCAATGAAATTAGGAAACAATTGCTTCTTGGAAGGAAAACTGTGACAAATGCAGACTGTGTTAAAAAGCAAAGACCGCTTTGCTAACAAAGTTCTGTATTGTAAAGGCTATGGTCTTTCCAGTAATCAGGTATGGTTGTGAGAGCTGGACCATAAAGAAGGCAGAGGGCTGAAGTTTATGCCTTCGAACTGTGATGCTGGAGAGAACTCGTGAGAATCCCTTGGACAGCGATGAGATCAAAGATTGACTAATCTTGAAGGAAATCAACCCTGAATATTCATTGGAAGGACTGATGCTGACCCTAAACCTCCAGTACTTTGTCAACCTGATGCAAACAGCCAACTCATTGGAAAAGACCCTGATTCTAGGAAAGACTGAGGGCAGAAGGAGAAAAGGGCAGCAGAAGATGAGATGGTTGGATGGCATCACCCATGCAATAGATATGAACTTGGGCAAACCCTAGGAGGTGGTGAGGGACAAGGATACTTGGCGTGCTACAGTCCACGGGGTTGAAGAGTCAGACATGACATGGCTACTGAACAACAGCCAGTATCAGGGGTTATAGACATCAATAATTAATGGAGTTTCACCCAGCCTCACTGATAACCAGCTCAGTTGTTGTTTTTTATTTTTTTTAAGTATAGTCTCTGATTATTACTTTAGGACATGAACTCAGATGGCCATCTCATACTGTAATACTCAGCAAATTGTAGAATATGCATCTTCTTTCCTTATTAATAAGTTGAGAGATATTAAGTTAACATTGACTGAGTTGAAGTATGTAGATGTGAAGTATATAAAACTGATCTCTATTAAAAATAGCAAATAAAATATAATACTTCATACCTGGAGGAACACAAGGATAAATAGTACTACTAGGTATTTAAAATATAGGAGAGAGGAACACAAGGATAAATAGTACTACTAAGTATTTAAAATATAGGGTTCTGGAGGGGTAGCATATGTAAACCCATGGCGGTTTCATGTCATTGTATGGCAAAACCAACACAATAAAGTAAAGAGAATTAAAAAAATAAAAACATGAAAAATACAATAATAATAATAATAATAATAATAATAAAAATTATAGCGCTCTGTGCTCTCTGCAAAAAAAAAAACAACTCAGGTTCAAAGTCCTATCCCTGGCTTGGGAAGATCCCCTGGAAAAGGGCATGACACTCCAGTTTTCTTGCCTGGAAAATATTGGACACAGGTGCCTAGAGGGCTACAGTCCATTGTGTCTCAAAGAGTCAGAAAGAGCCAAAAGCTTAGTTTTTTCCTTCACACACACACACACACACACACACACACACACACGCTAGCAAGGTTATACTCAAAATCCTCCAAGCTAGACTTGAGCATTATGTAAACTAGGAACTTCCAGATGTACAAGCTGGATTTAGAAAAGGCAGAGGAACTAGAGATCAAATTGCCAATAATCACTAGATCACGGAGAAAACAAGGGAATTCCAGAAATACATCTATTGCTACATTGACTATGCTTTAAAGCCTTTGACTATGTGGATTACAACAAACTTGAAAATTCTTAAAGAGATAGGAATACCAGACCACCTTCCTGTTTAAAAGAGAAAATGTTATTCAGGTCAAGAGGCAGCAGTTAGAACCAGACATGGAACAACAGACTGGTTCAAAACTGGGAAAGGAGTACATCAAAGCTGTATATTGCCACCCTGCTTATTTAACCTCTATGCAGAGAACATCATATGAAATGCCAGGCTGGATGAATCACAGCTAGAATTAAGATTGCCAAGAGAAATATCATCAACCTCAGATATGCAGATAATACCAATGTAATGGCAGAAAGCAAAGAGAAACTAAAGAGCCTCTTGATGAGGGTGAAAGAGGAAGTGAAAAGGCTGGCTTAAAAACTCAGCTTTCAAATAACCAAGATAGTGGCATCCAGCTCTATCACTTCATGGCAAATAGAAGCGGAAACAATGGAAACAGTGACAGATTTTATTTTCTTATTTCTTTATTTAAAGCTATTGCTTTCATATAATTCAATTATTTTCCTTGTGTAGAAGACAGATGGCTCTTAAAGTGTAATATTTACTTAGTTATTTCCAGTTTTATGGAGACATGATTGATATACTGCCCTGAATAAATATAAATTGTACAGTGTAATTACTTGACTTACATGTATTGTGAACTGGTCATCACAATAAGTTTAGTTAACAAGTATCAACTAGTCATGGAAAAAAGAAAAAAAAATTCCTTGTGATGAACTCTCTTAGGTCTGATTTTCTTAACAATATTCAAATATACCATTAGGCAGTTTTAACTGCAGTCACTATGTTGTATATTACACCTGAGTATTTATTTATGTTATAACTGGAAACCTGTCCCTTTTGATTATCTCCTCCAGTCCCCCTTGCTGCCTACTTCCTGCCTCTCTAAAATCCACAAATCTGATCTAACTTTCTCCTGGTTTGATTTTTATGGTGTTTTTTATGGAGTCTACATATAACTGACATCACACAGTACTTGTCTTTGTCTACCTGACTTTTTCACCAACGTCAAACCCTCAAAGTCCATCCATATTGTTGCAAAAGTTAGGGTTTTCTTCTCTTTTATGCATACATAATATAACATTGTGTAGCTATATACTCCAACTTCTTTATCCATTTTCACTGATGGACACAGGTTTTTTTCCATGCCTTAGCTATTTTAAATAATGTTGCTTGAATATGGGAGTTCAGATTGCTATGTGACATAATGTTTTTATTTCTTTCAAGCTTATAGCCAGAAGTGAAATTTCTGCATTACATGGTAGTTTTATTTTATATTTTTGAGGAATCTCTATACTATTTTTCATAGTGGTTATGCCAGTTTACAGTCCTACCAACAGTGCATCAAGATTTCCATTTCTTCCACATCTTCACTAAGACTGGTTATTTATTGTCTTTTTGATGACAGCCATTCTATTAGGTGTGAGGTAATATCTCATTTATACTTACTGAACACATTTTCATGTACCTATTGACCATTTGTATATTTTCTTTGAAAAAATGTCTATAGGTATAATTTGTCTTATTGCACTTTGCTTTACCATGTTTCAGAGATATCGCTTTTTACAAAATAAGAGCTTGTGGAAATCTTGCACACAGCAAGATTATCAGCGTCATTGTCCCAATAACATTCGCACACTTCTGTCTCTGTGTCACATTTTGACATTTCTTACAATATTTTAAAAAATTTTCATTATTATATTTGTTGTGGTGATCTGTGATCAGTGACCTTGGGTATTATCACTGCAAAAAGTGTATGACTTGCTGAAGGTTCAGATGCTTTTTAGCAGTTTTTAGGAAAAATGTTTTTAAAATTCAAGTATGTACATTGATTTCTAGTCATAATGTTTTTGTGCACCCAATAGACAATATATAGTGTAAAAATAAATTTTATATGGATTGGAAAATTTTTAAAAATCCTTTAACTTACTTTATTATGATATTTGCTTACTGTAGTGTTCTGGAACAAAACCCAGAATATTCTGGAGATGTATATCTGTATTCAGTTCCTCTGCCCATTTTTAATATAATTTTTCTTGCTGTTGGTTTGTATGAGTTCTTTATGTATTTTGAATATCAATCCCTTATCATATTTATCACCTGCAAATATTTTCTCTCATTTGGTACATTGCTTCTTCACTCATTAATGATTTCCTTTGCTGTGCAGAAGTTTTTACCTTAATGAAGTCCCATTTTATAATTTTTTATTTTGCTGCTTGTGCTGTAGGAGTCATACCTGAAAAATCATTGTCAAGATAAATGTAAAATATATGTTTTACTATGTTTTCTTAATTTTTTTTTGGAGGGAGTTTCCATCTTATATTTAGATCTTAAAAATCCATTTTGAGTTAATTTTTATATAAGACAGGTGACTAGTTTCATTGTTTTACATGTGACAATTCAATGTTTCCTAGCACCATTTATTGAAAATACATCTTTTCTCCAAGAAGATTGCTGATTCAGTTGCTAAATATTACTTGATTCTACATCCAGGGGTTTATTTATGGATTATTGATTTCGTTTCATTGGTTTATCTGTTTTACTCCTGCACCATACTATTTTGGTAAAGAGTCCACCTGCAATGCAAGAGACCTGGGTTCAATCCCTGGTTTGGGAAGATCGCCTGGAGAAGGGAAAGGGTACTCACTCCAGTATTCTGGCCTGGAGAGTTCCATGGACCATATAGTCTATGGGGTCACAAAGAGTCAGACACAACTAAGCAACTTTCATTTTCATACTGTTTTAAATACCATAGCTTTAAAATATGGCTGGAAATCAGGAAGTGTAATGCTTTTAGCTTTGTTCTCTTTCTCAGGATTTATTTTATTTTATTTTATTTTACTATTTAGAGGTCTTTTGTTCTTTCATATACATTTTACAATTATTTTCTACTTCTGTAAGACATATCTTTGGAAATTTGATAGACTGCATTGATTCTAAACATGGCTTTGGTTAGTATAGCCATTTAAATAATACTATTCCTTCCAGTACCTGAATACAGAATATTTTTGTTTTTGTTTCTTTTGTTTCCTTCATCAATGTCTTAATGTTTTCTGAGTATAGATCTTTCACTTCCTCATTAAATTTATTCTTAATCATTTTATTATGTTTGATGCTTTAGTAAATGAGATTATTTTCTTTATTTCTTTAATAATTTGTTGTTAGTGCATTTAAACACTACTGATTTTTGTGTGGTGATTTGAATCTTGATATTTGATTATGATCATCTTAATAAGTTTGTCTAACAATTTTTTGGTGATGTCTTTAACATTTTCCCTATGTGAAAAAGCATGTCATCTGCAAATAGAGACAATTTTACTTCTTTCCAATTCCATTGCCTTTTATTTCTTTTCCTTGTCTGATTGTTTTAAATAGAGGCTACAGTGCTAATTAATCAGAAGTGGTGAGAGTGGGTACTCTTTTCTTATAAATTATTATATACCCAAAAGCAGATTATTGTAGTTATGGTTAATTTTACTACATTTGTTTAACTATTACACTATAGCTTTAAGTTAATTTTACACCACTATTATCATATTGCACAATCAAACTTTGATTGTATATTTACGTTTTCCAGGGAGTTTTATGTACCTTTTTGTTTAATTATTTTTAATTAATGTCTTTTAATTTTCACTCAAAGAAATTCTTATAGCATTGGTTTGGTACTCTATTCAAGTGAGGCTATAGAATAGATTCCATGACTGCCTGAGCTCTCTAGACAGGTTTCCTAGATGGTCAATACCTGTTATTATATGCAGGGTAGGCAGAACTATGAATTAGTTCCCTTCCTTCATAAGGCAGGAGAATGGGTTCCAAGGCCTATCTTGCTCACTGTTTGGCTAGACTGTGCATTCAATATCTTGACCACATGGGACCACCACTTTTTCTCTGTAGATGGGAGAAGTCTTATGCCACACTCTCTGTTCGAGTGCCACTGTGGACAGAGCCATAGGCTGGGCTACACAGTTTCCTGTGAGGTTTGGTTAGGTCCTCTGGTTGTATGGGCTGAAAGCTGTACCCAGTAGTGAGTAGGGCTGTGAATTAGTTTTTCTACTCAGACAGTGCCCTATATAGCCTTAAAGACTTGTGATGCACCAAGTTCCCTGGTCTGACAGGCCTCTGTCCTATCTCTGTAAGTGACTGGGTTTTACACAAGTTATCACGTAATCAGAGTTCAGCATGGTTGACACAGATCCCAGGGAGCCCTAGTCAGGCTTGTTGGTCAGGACTGGCTAGAGTAGGTATTCTAGCCAGGTGTTTTTGGATGCTGTATTAAAATTATCTCCTCTGTCCAGTTGAGGTGCAGAGGAGAACCCAAGGCCATCAAGTATATTTGTTTAGGAATCAAATCAGATAGAAACTCACACTTAGTTACATGGACAGATGGAACCATCCTGGTTCTGCAGACAGAGCTGCTACTTGGCTTCTCTGCTTGGGTGCCACTGTTTTGGGGGATTCAGGGAGGGCTACAAATATTCCTGGAAATGCTGGTTACCTTTTATTTTTGAATTAGCAGGGTTGACTACAGATTAGATTTTTGCTGGGTGGTAAGGAGGATTGTATCAAACCAAGGCTTACAAGACTCTTATTTGAAAACCTAATCAGGCAGACCTGTTTACCAAACTCTCTGATCAATGAGTGTTGCCACTTTGTCTCTGCAGACAGATGGAGCTGCTGGCTGGACTCTCTGCTTGAGTGCTGCTGAACAAAGCCATTTCCAGGTGCTCAGGCCAGGAGCTACATTCATAAGTGAGTGGGAATACTAATTAAGTCCCCTGCCTGGCAGAACAGGGAATTGACTCCAAGTCTGGCAAAGCTCTCTGTGGTCTTGATTCTAACTGACCTACACCCCACTTTTACTGACCAAATGGTGTCACTGGCTTTCCTCTGCAGATGATCAACTCTGCCTACTAGAGTATGGTTATGCATTGCTGGGTAGCATAGCTTTCAGATATTCAACCAGCATTTCTGTTTCAGCATGGCCATGAATAATTCTCAGCAATAGGCAAGGCTATGGTTTAATTCCCCAGCCTGGCCTGGGGAAACACAGGCTCCAGGGCCACAATACAAAGCTCCTGATCTGTGGTTCCAAATCAGGCAGATCCATTTCCTGCTATAGTCCCTGGCTAGATCGTGTCAACTCTTGGCTCTGCAGAGAAGCAAAGCCGCTAATTGGAAGTACTAAAAAAGCACTGCAGAAAGGAACTCAATCTGCTTGGATCTGAACTTTAATTGACAAGCCCCTCCTCACTTCTTCACCACAATCAGACTTCCTATGGCCAAGCCCTTCAGCTTTATTTCTGTATGATCCTTATTAGAAGAGATAGGAGTGGGGACTCCCATAATGCTGGGATAGCTGGATGTCCACCTCAGCTCAATCCCCACTGATGGAAAAACAGGTTCAGGAGAAACCTCTTAGTGTGTTGCTGCAGTGACCTGCATGGAGAGAAATGCAGCATATACACCCTCATCTTACCCTTTAACAGCATCTGTCGTGCAGGAGAGTGCTTCTGCCTCACCTCTGTGTTTCAAGAATTTCTCAGTGTCTTGGGGGGAGGAACTAAGATGGCAGAGGAATAGGATGGGGAGACCACCCTCTCCCCAATAAATACACCAAAAGAACTTTTAAAGGCTGAGCAAACTCCATAAAACAGGATCTGACTGCTGGCAGAGGACATCAGGAATCTGGAGGGGCGGCCCATTGCCGACGAGAGGAGGTAGGACAAAAGGAAAAAAAAAAAAGTAAAGGGAAAGACAAAGAGTTGGGGACAGGGATCTGTCCTAGAAGGGGAGTCTGGAATAAAGAGGAAAAAAAGAGGAGAAAGGTTTCTGAATACCAGGGAACATTCTCTCTGGCGGATCTGCGGTGAATCTTGGAGAGCAAGATAGCCGGGAGTAAAAGCAGATTAATAATAGTTAAACCCTGCAAGGTATGTCTCTGGCTGCAAGGCACAGCAGAGCAGCGGCCCGGGCGCCCCACCCGCCACTAGCCAAAATGGACTGCTCAGGGAGGGGCGGGCCACGTGCTTAGGGAACAGAGCAGCCTGAGAGACCTAACCCAGGGGGCTAACCGGAGATAGACTAAGGAGTAGCTTTCCCCAGGAAGAGCCCCCCTGCCAGGCCTGCGCACAGAACAAAGGGCGGTGTGGAGTCAGCAGAGAGGCAGCCGCAGGGTGACACAGAACAAAGGGCGGTGCGGAGTCGGCAGAGAGGCGGCCAGCCGGTGGAGCTGGGCGGCTGCAGGCTGCAGACCGGCCCAGTCCCCGCCCCAGAGCAGCAGGCATAACCCAGCCCTGGCGAGACTTCTGCGGCCAAATAGTGAGCAGAGCTAGGTGCTAACCAAGACTTCTGGGGATTCTGGATGGATTGGCGCACTACACACCTAAGAAGGCGTGCTCAGCTGCACCTTGAGAAAACTGAGCAGTTGGGCTGGGGGAGGGGAGAAGCCGCACTCCCCAACCGTGCCAGGTGGATGACAGAGAGCCTGAGCAGAGGGGGCGGGGGAAGCGCACTTACTAGGAGCGGGACAAACCCCAGAGCACTGAATAGACACTTAAAAGACCAGCAAACAGAAGACGCTAAAGCAAGCAGAGGGAACAGCTTTGGAACTGACAGGAGTAGCAGATTAAATCCCTGCAGGTGGCGCAGACTGCATAGAAAGGAGTCTATAGACCGTGAGAAGAACAAGCCAGACCAAGGAATTATCTGACAATGAACTGACCCCTCTCTGTACGCATCAGCACCAGAGAAAGCCTTAGTTATAAATGTACTAGGAACATCTTTTAAATTTTTAAAACTTTTTTATACTTTTTTTTTAGAATTTTTAAGTCCCTTATAACCTTGTTATTTTTTCCTTTCTTTTCCTTTATTTTTATTTTCCCTTTTTTTTAAAAAAAATCTCCTCTTTCTCCCTTATTGTATTCTCCATCCTATCTCTATTCTTACCTTTTATATCTCCACTTTTTCCCCCTTTTTTAACTTTTTTAATTGATTTTTTTAATTTTCTTCTTTATCATTCTTTCTTTTTTTCTTAATAGTATTTTTGAGAATCCAGTCTTTACTCTAGATTTTTAATCTTTGCTTATTAGTATTTGGTATCAACTTTGTACCTTTAAGGATCCAAGCTCCAGTACCCATTGCTACCTGGGAGTGAGATTACTGACTTGATTGCTCTCTCCCCATTCTTGTCTCTCCTCTTTTTTTTTTTTTTTTCCTTCTTTATCTTTCTTTCTTTATTTTTTATGTAATAGTATTTTTGAGAATCCAGTCTTTACTCTAGATTTTTAATCTTTGCTTATAAGTATTTGGTATCAACTTTGTACCTTTAAGAATCCAAGCTCCAGTACCCATTGTTACCTGAGAGTGAGATCACTGGCTTGACTGATCCCTCCCCATTCTTGTCTCTCCTCTTTTTTTTTTTCTTCTTTATCTTTCTTTCTTTCTTTTCTTTGTAACAGTATTTTTGAGAATCCAGTCTTTACTCTAGATTTTTAATCTTTGCTTATTAGTATTTGGTATCAACTTTGTACCTTTAAGGATCCAAGCTCCAGTACCCATTGTTACCTGGGAATGAGATCATTGGCTTGACTGCTCTCTCCCCATTCTTGTCTCTCCTTTTTCTTTTTTCTTCTCCTACCAAGACACCTTCAACATCCCCTTCCCCTGTATATTCTCTACCCAACTCTGGGACACTGCTTGAGTGTTACGAGCTGTGAAGAACACTGAAATAACTGACCACTGGCTGGATCTGTCTCTGTCCATCTGACTCTCTTTTCTCTCTCTGGTCAATTCTGTCTCCTTCCACCCTCCTCTCATTTCGGTATAACTCTGTGAACATCTCCGAGGGGTCCAGGCTGTGGAGAGCACACAGGGGAGCAATCACTGGCCACTTCACTCCCTCGCCATCTGATTCCTCTCTTCTCCTTCTGGTCCATGCCATGTAACTCTGTGTACCTGACAGGGTGTCCCTCACTGTGAAGAAACTTCTCATCACTAAACTAAAGGTTCTGCCACCATCAGTGCATAGATGAAAGAGTCCTGAGGCTACTGGAAGACAGGAGGCTAAACCCAGACCCTGAGAATTCCAGAAAACTCCTGGATCCAAGAGTTGGTTAATTGATAGAAACTCATCAAACTCCTCCATACCAAAACTGAAACCAACCAACCTCCAATGGCCAACAAGCTCCAGAGTAAGATATACCAAGCAAATTCTCCAGCAACGCAGGAACACTGCCTGGAGCTTCAATACACAGGTTGCCCAAGGTCAAACCAAGTCCACCGACACCTCAAAACTCTTTACTGGACACTCCATTGTTAGTTACAGTGAGGAAACCCAGATCCACCCAACAGAACACCACACAAGCTTTCCCATCCAGGAAACTTCGACAAACCACACATCCAACCCCTCCCATAGTGAGGAACCCCCACAATAAAGGGACAACACAGCAAGATGAACAAGATGAAAAGGCAGAGAAATACCCAGCAAGTAAAGGAACAGGATAAATACCCCCTAGGCCAAACAAAAGACGAAGAGATAGGATGTCTACATGACAAAGAATTCCAAATAATGATAGTGAAAATGATCCAAAACCTGGAAAATAAGTTGGAGTTGCAGTTCAATAACCTGCAGGCAAGGATTGAGAAGATTCAGGTAAGCTTTAACAAGGACTTAGAAGAAATGAAAAAGAGTCAAAATAAAATAAATAATGCAATAAATGAGATAAAAAAAACACCCTGGAGGGAACCAACAGTAGAATAACAGAGATAGAAGACAGGATAAGTGAGGTAGAAGACAGAATGGCAGAAATAAATGAAACAGAAAGGAAAAATGAAAAAAGAATTAAAAGAAACGAGGGCAATCTTAGAGACATCTGGGACAATATTAAATGCACCAATATTCGAATCATAAGAGTCCCAGAAGAAGAAGACAAAAAGAAAGACCATCAGAAAATTCTTGAAGATAATTGTTGAAAATTTCCCTAAATTGGGAAAGCAAATAGCCACTCAGGTCCAAGAAACACAGAGAGTCCCAAATAGAATGAACCCCAAGCGGAACACCCCCAGACACATATTAATCAAATTAACAAATATCAAATATAAAGAGAAAATTTTAAAAGCAGCAAAGAAGAAAAAAAAATAACTCACAAGGGGACTCCCATAAGGATAACAGCTGATCTCTCAATAGAAACGCTTCAGGCCAGAAGGGAATGGCAGAACATACTTAAAGTCATGGAAGAAAACAATCAACAACCCTGATTACTGTACCCAGCAAGGATCTCATTCAAATTTGAAGGAGAATTCAAAAGTTTTTCAGACAAGCAGAAACTGAGAGAATTCAGCAACACCAAACCAGCCCTCCAACGAATGCTAAAGGATCTTGCCTAGATAAGAAACATGGATGGGGTAGATAATCTCGAACCCAAAACAATAAAATAAATGGCAACGGGATCATACTTATCAATAATTACCTTAAAAGTAAATGGGATGAATGCCCCAACCAAAAGACAAAGATTGGCCGATTGGATACAGAAATAAGATCCCTATATAAGTTGTATACAAGAGACCCACCTTAAACCTTGGAACACATATAGACTGAAAGTTAAAGGCTGGAAAGATATTCCATGCGAATAAAGACCAAAAGGAAGCAGGAGTGGCAATATTCATATCAGATAAAGTAGACTTTAAAAGAAAGGCAGTGAAAAGAGATAAAGATGGACATTACATAATGATCAAAGGATCAATCCAAGAAGAAGAAATAACAATTATAAATATTTATGCACCCAACATAGGAGCACCACAATATGTAAGGCAAATGCTAACAAGTATGAAAGGGGAAATTAACAACAACACAATAATAGTGGGAGACTTTAATACATCACTCACACCAAAGGATAGATCAACTAGACAGAAAAGTAACAAGGAAATTCAAACTTTAAATG
>SRVM01040402.1:0-16168 GCA_007570785.1 Antilocapra americana
AGGCTGGTGCAGGTGGGCCCCCTCCTCTGTGGCCTGGGGGGTAACACCGAAGTTGGGCAGAGTCCTAGGGAGACCATCCCACAAGGGATGGTCCAGAGCAAGAGGCTAGGCACCCCTTTTGGAGACAGTGGAGTTGAAGATGGAGGGAAGTGGGGATTTGAATGAAGACCAAGCATTTGCATTGGAGGCACCCAGAGGGACCCCTGTGTCGCTCACCCACATGGCTGTCTTCTGCCATCAGCCCGGACAGGATAGTTGAAATGAACTAAGTGCCAGGTCCCAGGCTGTCAGCACCACCACCTCTGCACTTGCTGACTTCTGAGCCCTGTGACCTCGGCCCAGCCTGTCCTAGGTCCTTCTGGCACAGTGACCTGGCCAGGAGGCCAACTCGACTCTCTTGCAGGTGCCACCTGGGACTGCATGCCACCCTCTTGCCCAGATATTTGACCCATGGTGGGAAAAGGCAGCTGCCTTCTTGTGAGGGGGTTGGGTGGGTACAGGTGTGGAGGATGAGCCTGAGACCCGGGTCCTGAAGGCCCAAGGCTCAGAGACCATCGGTGGGGATGACATAGCACAAGTCCCAAGACTTAGGCTGGCTGTTGCCCCAAAGGCAGATGAGCAGACAGGACCTGCAGGTGGCGTACAAGGCTCAGAGCCTCCATGGGGCTCCAGAGGGCCAGCCTGGTGCTGCAAACCCCAGGACCCTGAAGGATGGGCAGAGGCACCAGGAGGGCAGCCTGAATAGTCAGGGTGTGAGTCCAGGCTGAGGGAGGGACCATAAGGGCCCAGGCAGGCTCTGGCTTCATTGTTGGGACTTCTCTGGACCAGAGGGGGGCTCTGGGGGCTTGCTGTGTGCACAGACCTGTCAGTGCCTCTGCAGGGCCTCGACCAGGCTGTGGATCAGAGGAGGAGCAGAGGCTGACTGGCTTTGCCCTCTGCCTGCACCCAGCAGGTGGGGTGTGAATGGGCCAGGACTGGGATGGAGCCCATGGGCCTCGGCCAAGCAAAGTCAGCATCTGAGTGCGGGAGCTGAGATCACAGGGCCTGCACAACCCCGGCCTCAGAGCAAGGTCCCAGGCATCCGTGGGCATGGCCACAGTGAGCAACTGATTGAGGAGTGCCTGTCGCCCACCAGGCTGATGAGTGCGGGGCTGGGCCTGGCTGGATGCCACATGCCCTCTGCCATCCAGGGCCCTGGTCTCCCCAGAGGCCGACCCCAGTTGACTGGGGACACAGAAGTCACATGGCACTGAGGCCAGAAGGGCCCAAGCCAGTCCCTTCCACAGATTTGCTGTGTGTGGGGCTCCAGGGACCCTGAGCCATGTAGAAGGCTCCTCGTCCTTGTGGAAAACAGGGTGACAGGCCCCCGGAGCGCACAGCATGCAGACTTCACGAGCTGCAAGCAGAGAAGGGCAGCAGGCAGCCAGGGGGCTGCTCTGGCAGGACGTTTATGTGCCCCAATGATCCAGCTGTGGATGCCTTTCTCCCAAATCCGGGATGCTCATGGCAGTCACTCCTTCCCAACCCTAAGGCCGTGTAGGCTCTGCAAACCCTCTGACTGCAGGCTCCCACCTGGCGACCCTAGGGTACAGCCCTGCACTCCTGGCAATGGGGCCCATTCCCTTCCTGGACATGCCCCTCACCCGCCCACCATTGGTCACTCTGAGGGCTCTGCACAGTCCATTGCCCTCCACCCCCACACACACCTGCACCCACGTGAAGGGCACATGGGAGGGGACCATTGGCGATGCCAGGGTGACTCAATCACCAATACTCCACAGAAGGAAACCTGGGTGCCCAAGGACCCCACCAACCTGGTATGAGGCCCTGCAAGGCATGAGTGCAGGGCAGGGTCTGAGTGCAGGGCAAGACCTGCGGGCAGGTAGGGCCAGGTGAACGGACATGGGTCTGCGGGCAGGGCCTGATGGTGGGGCAGGGTCTGGGGTGGAGCGGGGCAGGGCCCTCACCTGGACCTTGCTCTCCTTCATACCCTGGCAGTCCTGGAGACACCCCGGCCTCTGCTCCAGAAGAGGATGGGTGGGGTCGGCCTGGCGGGGTCAGCCAGGTGCCCCCTCATTGCTGGCCACCCCTGCTCTATGTTTCTCCCAGCTGCACACTGGGGATGGAGGGCAGGAGCTCTGTGTGGGTCTGGGCCGCATCCTTGGGCCATACTGGCACCTCCTGCAGGTGGAGGAGCTTGATGGGACTCAGGTGGGGCAACTGGACCCATGGCCTGGGGAGGTGGGGTGGGGTCATGAGAGACAGCCTGCCAGCAGGAAGGGGTGGTCCCAGGGCAGACATGGCCTGGGGAGGTGGAAGACCTGAGGGGAGTCCAGAAGAGGTGGAAGGGTGTGACCTGGGGAGGCGGGGGGCAATCCTGGCAGGGAGTCTGGGGTCTTTGTCATGTGTAGGCCTGGGAAGGAAGCAGGCACTGGGGACCCGTGGTCCCCACCTGAGCCTCCAGGGCCCAGCCCAGGCCTCCTGCACCCAACCTTTGTGAGAGGGTCAAGTCTGGGGCTGATGCTCCCCAAGGTTAGCTCCAGGCCAGACCTCTGAGAGCAGGAAACAGTTGATGAACAAGTCAGTGTTGTCTGCAAAGATCCTGGATTCCCAAGCCCGCCATCAGCCACCCCGTGGGCCACACTGTCTGCCCCTTGGTTCCAGAAGCACCACCCCTGCTGTGGTTGCTGTGGGGATGCATGCCAGGGCTGGACCCCAGCCCACCCCCAGCCCAGAACAGCAGCAGAGCTAGGCCAGCGTGTGTGGCCCTGGCCCCACAGGAAGGCTGTCATGCCTGGGAAAAGTGTGTCCAGCCAGGACTGTGAGGCCCTGAGGATGAGGGTCACGGCAATGCTTGACCCTTGATGGGGGCAGACCTGACCCGGGGGGTCTGGGGACTCCTCAGACTTCTTCATATGGGGTCTCCGAAACCACTGCGATCCAAGGCCCATGCCAGCTTGCTCTCGGCAGGATCCCCTAAACCTGAAGCAGCAGCACACAAATGCGTCCCCCAGAGGCCATTCCGTTGCCACCCCAGTGGCTGGGCCTGGTGTGAGCTTCATTCTTCCTGTGGGGTGGGGTGGATAGGACAGGCCTGCAGTAGCACATCCCCCAGCCTTGGGGGCCCCAGGCCCTGAAATAGGGCTGATTCTGGCCCTGAGGCAAGCCTGACCCCCACTCTGCCCATCATGAGGAGCAGACATCTACAGAGATCCACACCACTGAGTGGTTCGGGGGCTTCATTGACTGGGTGATGCTGCCAAGAAGCTGGGTCCCCAGGTGCTCCTACCCCCTCCAGATGCCCAGGGAGGGCCCAGCTCCTTTCCTGACATGCCAGGCCCCTCTCCCACCAGAGAGTATCCAAAGGCAGCCCAGAGCCCTCCTGTAGGCGTGGGGCTCCTGACAGGACGGCTGGGTCAGCCAGTAGTAGGCAAGCCAGCATCATGCCCTGCTGAGCTGGGGGGTGATCTGCAGAACTGCCCCTTAGTCCTGAGTGCTGGCCACTCACCTGGGAGTGGGAGCCCAAGTCTAGGAGCCAAGACCACCAGAACAAGCCCCCTGGGTGAGGATCTGCAGGAGCTGCTCTGCTGCAGCCCAGTGACTGCAGGGGCCAGAGACCACTGGGGGGATTCATACCCTGTGGGCCCCCACTGTTCCCTGCTCAAGTTGACCCTGTCTGGCCTGCTGTCCCCACAGACCCCCTTGTTGTCACCATGAAGCCTGGAGACACCTACATCCTGGAGAGTGAGCGTGTGCTCATGGACACAGGTCCTCAGGTGCATGAAGCCAGTGGTCCAAGTGTGGAGCGAGCCAGCCGTGGAGAGCCGGCCAGCCCACTGGCCCAGAGCGTGCCCCTGCTCCCACCCCCAGCACAGCAGAACATGCTGCTGCCCACATGTGCTCCAGGGTGGAGGGCCAGGCCTTCCTGGGGGACCCCCACTGGCCTGATGGCACCCTCTCCCCTGAACCCCTCCTGAAGCTGCCCCTGGAAGACCTGCATGAGTTCCTGTAGGACATACGGTCCCCAGGCTGGGCCCTGCAGGCCTCTTGATGGAGCTGCACAGGATGAAATGTGGCCTTCCCTGGCACAGGGAGGCTCAGCAGAGGTCCCGAGTCACCCCAGGGTGGTGAGGGGTTGGGGTCCTGGGGCTTCCTCCTCTCCCCATTCATCTGCTCTCTGCTCTGAGACTCAGCCGACCAGGCCAGGGCTGGGCATCATCAGCCCCTCAGAGGCCAGTGGCCTGGAGGAAAGTTCCCAGTATTGGGCTGTGGTGGCCACGCAGGCTTCACAGGCCCACCCTGTACAGGTCACCCGGGCTGGTGGGGAAGCTGGCCTGCTCTGTCCATTCCCATCGAGTGGCTGGATCCGGCCCGCAGCCCCCCCCCTCCCAGTATCAAGACGTTCTCCAAAGAGAATGGGCTGGCCCTCCCTGGCCAATCTCTCCAGCACAATCAGCCTAGACCCCTGCCCCACCAAGCCAACCCAAAGACCAAGCCACAGCATGAAGGGGACCATGGCCACAGGCCTCTTTCTGGGGGCTCTGGGGCTCTGTGTCTGGCCTGTCTGCCCACAGCCCAGGACAGCCCTCAGGACAGCGATCCCAGTGATGTAATTCCCTCCCAGACCTCCCAGTGAACCAAGAGGCCACAGGCGAATGGACACCTGCTTTGAGGCAGAACGCAGGTCCCTCCCCTTTAGCACCTTCCTGGGTCACCCCCAGCCACCAGCACTGCCCAGCCTGCCGGAGATGCAGCGCTGGGCTCAGAGTGCCCTGGGGCACCTACAGCCAGCACCCTTTGTGGGGCGGGGACCAGCATGGTCACAGCAGAGCTTGGCAGTGCCCGGAGAGCCACCCCAGGGGCCCGCTCCTCCCTGGACCTCTGCGGCCACGGGGAGCTGGAGCTCAGGGGCTGCGGAAGCCAGGCTGACTGATCACAGTGACCCCAAGGCCCTGGGGCTGCAGCGACATCCCACTGCCTCATGCCAGCTGTCCCGGGCAACAGGGCCCCCTTACCCAGCACAAGACCCTGACCCAGAAGGCCAGGTTTGGCCAGGCCTGAGTCTGGGCTCAGGGAGGTCAGGGCTGCCATGAGCCTCCTCTGACAGGATGATGGCTAAAGGGTGTGCCCTGTCCAGTCAAGCACTCTGGCCCAAGGCAAGGTGGGCCCCCTCAGAGCTGTGTGTGATCACCTGGGGCCTGGATGGGTCTCATAGGGCCACTTTGCTGACCTGAGGCAGCCATGGGAACAGCAGGCTGCCTCCAAACGAGGGGGTGGCAGCGGCTGGCAAGCCAGCCACACTCTCACACACAGGACACCTGAGCCCACCCAGCTACCATGTCCCCACAGGGCAGGACAGAGCACACTGCTGGTCAAGCTAGACTCTGCCCAAGTCAGTCCCTGCCCTCAGGGTCTCCAAAACACAGGAGACACGATGCCACCCAGAGCCCAGAGGAGTGCTGCACCCCCTGGGCCATTCTCTGTGATGGACCCCCTCCCGGGGAAATGGACAGTCCCTGGTCTCAGATCCCCCCTTTCCTGATTAAAGGTTGACAAGCTCCTGTGTGTCAGCTGGCCAGCTCTGGCAGCACCCAGAGAACTCTGCCGGACATGCCGGGGGTCCCTGGAGGCGGGGTGGCTGCCACCACCTGGACGAAACTGAACTTCCAGCCTGCCTCCTGGGAGGCCACATGCACCACAGCCTCCTGGCCTCAGACAAACACCATGTCAAGACCATGAAAAAATTTACTGTGACTTGGCCTGTGCCCGCTGGGCCAGGATGGGGCTGAGGAGAGTGAGGGCTGGCAGCCTGTGGCGTCAGGTCACCAGAGTCTGTGTGAAGCATCCCGGGAGGCCCATGGACACTCTATCCACTGACCTCTGGGGGTGGGCTCCAGCAGCACCTCCCTCCATCCCTGCTGTTCCACCTCCTGCACGGCACCCAGCCCTCCACACCCATGCTGCTGTCAGAAGAGCAGGCACCTGCAGTTCAGGCTGCAGGAGTCATCCTCATTGGGCAGACTCAGATTGCACACCTTGTGTTGCCAGATCTCATGCACCAGGGTGTAGAAAGCATCCTCCATGCCCTAGGAAGAAGGGCCGGTTCAGGCCAGGACCACCGCTGCACCCAGCTGGGAGCAGAGCCCAACCCCTCTCCCCGCCCCACAGATGGGAGCCGGGCCCTGCCTTTCTTGGGCCCCAGGGCCACCTCATGTGGAAGCCTGTCCTCAGCCACTCCCCGACAGCCCACTGAGTCTTTTGGGCCACATGGGACGTGTGGGGCACTCTGAGGGCACAGGGGCTGGGGCCCCAGTGTCACCACTCTGGTCTGGCTCAGGGCAGCTCTCTCTGGGGACCTCCACCTCCCCTGAGAGCTGTTTTGCCCCAGACCTGGGCCCTGGCCTCCTGTGCTGCCTTGCCTTCTTGGGAGACTAACAGTGAGAGGGGTGGCTGGATCCTAGGGGTCCCAGGGGTCCCAGAGGGTCACGGAGCTGGAGTCAGAGACAGAGAGGCTGCCCTGTGTCAAGGGAGGGGGGCAATGAGCCCATCCTGGACAGGGCCCTGGCTGGCTGTGGGGCAGGGGCCAGGCTCACCTGGCGGGTCTTGGCAGAGGTCTCGATGTACGGGATGCCGTAGCTGTGGGTGATGTCCTGGGCCTGTCGAGACTCCACGGTGCGCACGGCCAGGTCACACTTGTTCCCCACCATCACCATGGGCATGTTGTCTGAGTTCTTCACCCGCTTGATCTGCTCCCTGCAAGGAGGAAGGGCTGAGGCAGCAGGCAGCCCATGGGTTTGGCTGCAACCAGGCCACAGAGAGCGCTGGGGTCCAAGGGCCGGCGGGCAGCTCACCAGTACTGGTGGATGTCCTCAAAGGACTTGGCGTTGTTGATATCAAACACGCAGAGGAAGCCCTCCCCAATGCGCATGTGCTGGTTCCACATGGCACTGAGCTCCTCTTGGCCCGTTGTGTCCAGGATGTCCAGCAGGCATGTCTCCCCATCGATGACCATTTGCCTCTGGTAGCAGTCCTGGGAATGACACAGAGACAGCTGGCCCTCCTGGGGGCTGGGCCTCCCTCACTCCTCTCTTGACCCTGTGGCCTGTGACATGGGCACCTCAAAGGAGGTGCAAGTCAAGCCCACATCAGGAGCTGAGCAGGCGGACGGGAGCCAGGCATGCTCACCTCGATGGTGGGGCCATATTCCTCCGTAAAGTGGTTCTGGATGAGCTGCATGGTCAGGGCGCTCTTCCCCATGCCGCTGGCGCCCACCACCATGAGCTTATACTCCGTCATCACTCCTCAAGCAGCCATGGCACGAGGCGCTGCAGCGGTCTCAGTCCCACCTGCCAAGGGAACCGCACTCAGCACAGCCAGACCATGTAGGCAGGCGCAGGGAGCTCCCTGGACCAGCCTGCCCAGTCTGACCTGCACTCTAGGCCTGCACATCCAGACAACAGGGGCAGCAGCCAGAGTGGTGGTCCAGTCGCTCACCTGTGGCACCTCCAGCCCAGACATGGGAGGGGGTCTTGCCTCCAGCTGCACTTAATAAAGACTGCATGAGAAAAGCAAGGAGCCGACCCCTCAGAGGCAGGGTTGTCAGCTGGGATCGTCTCCCAAGCATGCACCCGAATTAGAACCTGCTGGGTAGGTGAAAAGCCTTAACTGGAGGCACCATGGGCTGAGGTTACCAGCACCCCCACGAGAACAGGTCTTGCCACAGTGGTGGGCACAGCAGTGTGCCCAGAGAGGCTGGTGGCAACTAACAATCCAGCCTTCCCCCCAGGCATGCTGCTGCATTTGACAAGTATTCAGTAAGCACCTACTGCGTGCCTGCTGCTGCTCCAGCCACACGATGACAAACAGAGAGAACCTCTGCCCTGGCTACACTCCAAGGGAAGAGTCCACATAAACCCACGGGTGCCACTGCTACATCTTTGGAGAATATAAAGCAGGTGTGGAGGTGGGCAGGGGGCCATGGCTCCAGGAAGCAGATCATAGGAAAAGGCCCAAAAGAGGTGTGGGCAAAACGGGACAGGTGAGAAAGGGAGAGGGCCTAAGCCCTAGGGCCCCAGCTGGCATGTCACCGGGCTGTGATGCTGAAAGAAAGGGCGCCCTTGCAGGGACCGTGGGCAGGGGCTTTATAAACCCTCAGTTCACTGGGTGTGCATGAGGGCTGCCGGATGCCCCAGCTCTCCAGAGGGGCCCATGGAGCTCCAGCGGGTGGAGACCCTGCCTAGCGCCTCTGCTCGTGGACACCCAGGTCACTTGGGGAGCCTGAAAGGCCGGGTCAGGACACGGAGCCAGCGGAGCCAGCCGGGGCTAGGTGAAGCGAACATGCCACAGCCTGCAGCCCCACCTGCCACTGCCTGTGGCTCACCTGCACCCCTGCACACCAGGCACAGAGAGCAGGCCCCCCACCCAGCACGCCATGCCCGCCACACTCACAGCTCATGGGCTCACGGGCACGGCTGATGCAGGGGCCTGGGCAGCGGCAGGGACTGGGGCACGGAGCTTGCCCTGCAAAGGGGCTCCTGCCACGATGGATGAGGCTCTGGTGGGGGCTGCAGCAGACGCTCGACCCGGCTGCGCACGCCAACCCCATGCCAGTCCGTCAGCGCAGCCCGGCCTGCGATTGGCTACTCGCGCTGGGCCCCGTTCACACCGACCCTGTTGGCCGAGGGCCCCCCACCCCTGTCAGGACCCTTGCTGGGCGGGGCTTCCAGGAGCCGCTGGTCACAGGGACTCTGTACCAGCCTGTGAAAGACCTAGCAGAGCCCCAAAACTAAAGAAAGAATAAGGAAGGCATTACATGATGATGAAAGGAACCCCCGCATTTTTTAAACTAGGAAGAAAAAATATATCTAAATTTGAATGTAGCTGACAATGCTTTCTGGCATATACAACATAGATACACAGATATATAACATTTTTGTGTATTTTAATTATATATTTTAAGTCTTAATGTATATATACATGTATCAGTTCAGTTCAGTCGCTCAGTCCAGTCCGTCTCTTTGCCATCCCATGAATCGCAGCATGCCAGGCCTCCCTGTCCATCACCAATTCCCGGAGTTTACTCAAACTCATGTCCATCGAGTCAGTGATGCCATCCAGCCATCTCATCTTCTGTCATCCCCTTCAATTTCTTTTTGCAGTTATGTAAGTTTGTAATTATATAAGTTGTAAAAACTTACATAATTGCAAAAGGAAATTGACAAGTACCATTAGAGCAAAATATTTTAACGTAAGTATTTGAATAGTTGAGAGATTCAGGTTTAGATGGACAGTGGCCTGGAGGGCAGTTCCCAGTATTGGGCATCAGGGTTTCAAATCTTGTAAAACACCCTGGTCATGAAGCCAGAATGGCTTAGAGTCTTAGAGTGTTTGGAAGAGGTTCAGGCACATCTTCCAACTGTTGACACCTCCATTGTTGTTTTTTTTTTTTTGACATTTCCATTCTTATGTATACAGTGGTTGTCTACAAAGACTTAATCTCAAGGGGGATAAAAAAACACTGAAAAATAAAAATGACTCGAAAGCAAAATCAGGACTCTGGTTTGGAAATGACAAAACATACCCTCAAGCTAGTTTGGCAAAAAGGCCAAGTAGACTGTGGATGGAATCAAAAAGTAGAAAGAGGTGGGTATCACCACCTCAGAGAGAACTAAATGTTACAGAACTCCTGCTCTCCACACCCACTTTCACTTCTTTCTGCCTGCCTGCCTTTCTTCTTTCTTACTGTGAACAAGCTTATCCAAGAATCAGGATCCACCCTGAGATGCCCATTCTCCTATTTTCACCAGTAGAGAGTAAATCCCTTCAAAAACCCTCTATTCTCTATTTATAACCTGAAAAATGCCAGAGAAGTACTCTACATTTATTAGTTTTGCCTTGAGGCTTTCAAACTATGCCATTTTGGTAAGTAAAGTACTTCTTGGGTAGCCTTGGATCTGACTTGACAAACCATTTTTTATTTGAAGTAGAGTTGATTTACAATATTATATTAATTTCAGATATACAAAATTAGTTTCAGGTATACAAGATGATTCTGTATTTTTAAATTATACTCCATTTAACATTATTATAAATATTGGCTATATTTCTTGTGATGTACAATATACCCTTGTAGCTTATTTATTTCATACCTAGTAATTTGTGCCTCTTAACCTGACTTTGTAGCTTTATTAACTATCCCTGCTCAGGAACAGAATCAGGTCGATCAATAGGTTTGATGGGTATAGCTAATGTAGAACACCTTTATGGCCTATCTAGCTGACGATAGTTTTTATGCTTAAAAAGAACATCAACTTATCTAAGCACAATCATTTGAAAAACTCAAATAAGTAACTTCCCTACAGGCTAGAACTCACTGAAAACGTGTTAAGTGAACAATTTCCAGCACATCACTGTTTAGGAAACATTCCTTCTCTGCTAGTCTCACCAACTTTAGTAGCACAATTCTTTAAAAACCTCTTACACTGTTGGTGGGAATGCAAACTAGTACAGCCACTATGGAAAACAGTGTGGAGGTTCCTTAAAAAGCTGCAAATAGACCTGCCATATGACCCGGCAATCCCACTGCTGGGCATATACACCGAGGAAACCAGAATTGAAAGAGCCACGTGTACCCCAATGTTCATCGCTGCATTGTTTACAATAGCTAAGACATGGAAACAACCTAGATGCCCATCAACTGATGAATGGATAAGAAAGATGTGGTACATATACACAATGGAATATTACTCAGCATTAAAAAAAAATTCATTTGAAGCAATTCTACTCAGATGGACGAAACTGGAGCCCATTATCCAGAGTGAAGTAAGCCAGAAGCAAAAACAACAATACAGTATATTAACGCATATATATGGAATTTAGAAAGACAGTAACAAGAACCCAACATGGGAGACAACAAAAGGAACGCAGATGTATAGAATAGACTCGTGGACTTTGTGGATGAGGGTAAGGGTGGGATGATATGGGAGAAGGGCATTGAAGCATGTTAATTGTCATGTGTCTAATCAATCGCCAGCCCAGGATTGATGCTCGGGACTGGTGCAGCGAGATTTCCCAGGGAGGAGGGAGGAGGGAGGGGGATTCCGGAGGGGAAGCATATGTAAACCCATGGTGATATCATGACATTGTATGGCAAAAACAAGTAAAAAAATAAATAAATATAAAAAAAACATCTTGTAAGAAACATTTAATAACAGTGTTGGGTCTACAGTTCCTAATATCCCCTTCTGTTACAGTCTAAACATTCTACTTCTGGATAATTTCACATTTTATAATGTTGCCATTGGAAACAACACTGAAGGGAGTGAGTGAGGACCAAAGGGAGTGAAGAATGCCTGGGGACCCCTCAAATCTTGCTGAGCTGAGTCTCTCAGCCTTTCACTCGTGTGGCCAATCTCCTTCAAGGTGACCATGCCATCCACTTCTAGATATATGAAGTCAACCCAGAACTCATCTCCTCCTTTGTCCCTTGATGGGAATCTTGAGATAAATTCACATTCTCCCGTTTTATTCTTCAGCCTTGAAACAATTCCATTAAAAGATTCCTTGACTATCAAAATATTCCTATGCAGATGGCCTATGGTTTATTTCAAGTAAAATCCATAAGCATTTCCCTTGTTACATATGGTCCTTGCTTTACCTTCTCCTGGCAATCACCTTCATTAGCAACAGAAATTTCTTCCAGCACATCTGCCCAACATATATCCACCAGAACAGCAGAGCAGCATCGCCTGAGAAGTCCTACCTGTGTCTTGGGGGAGTTAATACTTTAGGTCAGACACTGAAGCAGCAAATTGTCCTGGGCACCCAAGACTTTCCTAAATAAGGAGGGATCTAATAACAAGCTGTGATCCAATTGATACTTAAAAACTGCCTTGTTATGTATAACAACTGCCTTATATATGTAATAATAACCACCTTATTATATATAACTACCTTATTATATATAATAATGCCTTTCAATATATTTATGTATAATAAATGCCTTATTATATTACATATAATAATAACTGACTTATTATATATAATACATGGGCATATGCATTTGTCAAAATTGAACTGTACATTTCACTGAAGGTAAATTTTGTCTCAATAAAACAAATTAAAAAAAATGAAATCCAGCATCTTGGAAAGAAAAGACACAGGTAAGTGAGAAGACTTATTTACTTATTGTGAAATGCATTCCCAAGAAATAGTTATGTGATGTATTGTTATAAAAAGAGTGACCAGTACTTTAGTATGTAAATACATATAGAAAAGAAAGTGGTTAAATAGTAACATTCCTCTTAAAAAATAAACACAACCTTACTTTAATTAGCCTGGCCATATGGTTACAGACTGCAGACTTTGAGTTTTATATAAGCCAAAGCAAGCTGGAAGCCCTGTTCTTTTCTTCTCCCTCATTCACTTCCATTTATTTTGAAGAACTCAGCATGGAGTCTGCCTAGATCTAAATGGGCTGTGTGGACAAGTTATTAACCTTTCTGACTTCTTCACTGTAAAATGAGGGAGCTTAATCCAAGACTCTAAAATGCCTCCAGTCCCTAAGATTTGCCCTCTTAAGTAGATTGTCAGGACCTTGAACTTGGCCCTTGATTAATAACATGCTTAGTTAATAAAATCTGAAAAAAATAAAGTGCATTCCCAAGGTCAAGTATAAGCCCTTTGCCTCAACAAAGCGTAGGGCTTTTACTTCCTGTTGGCAGTCAGCATGCTTTGGCTAATAATGAAGCCTTGTTTCTACATCTCATGTAGAATCATATTTTAGGAGGGACATGACTATGTTCGGCCTTCCCTTGTGGCTCAGTGGGTAAAGAATCCACCTGCAATGTGGGAAAGCTGGGTTCGATCCCTGGGCTGGGAAAATCTCCTGGAGAAGGAAAGGCTACCCACTCAGTATTCCAGCCTGGAGAATTCCATGAACTATACAGCCCATGGAGTCACAAAGAGTCAAACACAACTGAGCAACTTTGACTTGAAAGGTTACCTACTATTTTCTTTAGGCAAGAACATACTCACAGCAAATCAGATACTTGAAAGTCAATAGTTTTACTCTGATTTTAAAAATGGCAATACATAGTTTTGTAGAAAATTTGAAAATGCAAGAAATTGTAACGGAGAAAATAATATTCTTTTTATTTTTTCCACCTAGAGTTAATTTGTTATATTTCTGTGTGTATCTTTCCAGTCTCTTAATTCATAATCTATGATATTTTTAATCTTTATAAATAAATATGTATATGTGTCATTAACATTTTCCATGTTTTCTCTCACAAATTATTTTTAATCACTCTCTTCTAGCCCAAGGATTCAGCAACATTGTCCTGTAAAGGAACAAATAATAAATATTTTTGGTTTTGCTGGCAATTTGGTCTCCGTCACAACTGTACAATTGTGATGTGGGAGCTGGAAAGTAGCCACATGCAATAAATAAATGGTCATGGCTGTATTTCAGTAAAACTTTACTGAAAAAACTGGCAACCAGCTGGACTTATCCTGCAGGCCATTATCTGCTGACTTCTGGACTTTTAAAAATCTTGTTCATTGTTTAGGAACATTTCAAAATTTATCTGACCAATATCCTATTTTTAACACAATCTATTTTCGATTGTTTTCTGCTATTATGAACAATAATGTGATATAGGTACACCTAAGGTTATTTCAGTAAGATAAATACCAAGAAAGAGAACTGGTACCAAGACCAAAGTATCAATAGAACAAAGTACATACACACATACACACACACATACACTCATACACTTTGTCCTTCCACCACTGAGAGATAATCTCTGTTAAAAATGGGGTGAATTTCCTCTCAAATTACTTATATGCTTACATAGATTCCCCCTGCTGCCCCATAAATAGCATCATACTGTGTTTTTGGTTTACTTATCTGCTCTTCTTATGTAACAATGATGTTTAAATAGAGTCATTTTGACTCTTCTGTAAAGGGGCAGAGATGAAACCAAGACGACAGATATGGCACAATATTAGTCCAATCCTCTGTTAAAAATACCTAGTTTATTTCCAATTTCTATTAAAATTATACCAGAATAAATATGTAAGGTCTTGTTTTATCTAGTGCGGTAAATGTGAGGAAGGTAGGGGGGTGGGGACGTTAGAAATATGCTCTCAAACATCTGACATTGTTCTCAAATGAAATCCAAAAAGCTTGTATAGCATAACAAACATATGTATCTTGTACTAAGTAGAAAATTATTAAACTCTTGCAAATGGCGGTTTCATGTCACTGTATGGCAAAACCAACACAATAAAGTAAAGACAAATTTAAAAATAAATAAATAAAATAGATGTACACTTAAAAAAATAAAAATTCTAAAACTACTTCCAATAAAATTTTAAAATTCCATGAACATTATTTTCTAATTAGACATTATTATATATGAATGAGTCAGGCAGTGTCAACTGCTTTACTATTTATTACCTCCAATCTGCAACGTAATGTTAGGAGGCAGAAAAATATCATCCAACAAATACTTGCTGTGGTAGGAACCTTATTAGACACTGGGGTGACTACTAAGACAATTCCTTCTCTGAAGGAACTTTAATTTGGCATATTAACAGGGCTTGTCTTTGAAGATGTTAAACCAGTGAGTGTATCTCACATTTTGATAATTTATTTGTATGTATCTTTTGGGATGAACTCATTCAGAGAAGTAAGGCAAAGCTTTCAGGAAATGAGACTTCTGCTGAACTTTCAGGACAAGCAAGATACGGATATACATGAATAATTTCAGAGCTAGAAAAACTGTACCTAAAACATTTAACTAGATTTGTCTAATACAGAATGTGTACCTTATAACAAGCTCCTTCATTTCTTTCAACAGTTCTGTGAAACAGGGACTGTTATGATTTCCATCCCACAGATAAGGAAACCGAGGCACAGAGGTTAGGCAACTTGCTTCAGGTCTTCACCTCAGCTAGTCCTGGAAGAAGAGAGATTCAAACACAGAGAGCACAGGGCCACCATGTCCCCTGCCTTCTTCAGTAGACAGGAGACAGTCTGTCTGGGGAAGCACTTCATGTGGTTGGATTGGGTGCTGCAGCACAGCAGACCAGGATGAGAGCAGCCTGACCAGGACAGAGGGCGCTGCTCACTGAAGCAGTGGGAAACTGTGCTGCATCCATCAACAGGCTCATAGATTAGAGACTTGGGGCCCAAAGAGCTTCAGAGCTTATAAAAAGTGCACTTTGCTTCTAAAAACATGTATTTGGAAAAAATCCAGAACCCCAGATGTTATGGACTACATGTTTGTGTTCCCCCCATTCCCCATCAAAAAAAAAAAAAGAAAAGAAAGAAAAATTCATCACGTTGAAATACTAACCTCTAGAGGACTGTATTCAAAGGTGTGGTATTTGGGAGGTTATTGGGTTTAGAGGTGGTCAGAAGGGTAATGAAAGGAGGGTCCTTAGAAGACGAGAAAAAGATCAGAGCTCTCTATCGGTGACATATTCCATGTGGGAGGAAACAGGGAAGAGGGGCCTCACCAGAAACTGACCGTGCTGGCATTCTGGCCTCCAAATTCCCAACGTCCAGAACCAGGAGAAGTGGTTGCTGTTTAAGCTACTCAGTTTATGGTATTTTGTTAAAACAACTTAAACGACTAGGACAACAGGGAAATGCCTCCCCCCTGGTGTCAAATGTAATCATTCCCTTCAAACCATGGACTGGGACATTGACCAGATATAATACCAAGTATGTTCAAAAAAGTATCGCTTCCTCCCTGCAAAGCCCTGCATGCCTGGTGACCCTGGGGTGTGTGCTCTGGGGTAAGTCTCCTTGCAGATCCAGGACTCCTGCCATCTGCTGGAGGCAGGTGTATGATGAAAGGAGAGGGAAGATGTTATCATTGCACATTGGTTACAGGGCATGGGGTTATAAAGAGGAAAAGGACATATAGATGCAAGGACTAGAGTTAACGTGGAGACAGGACACCTGCAGAACGTGGGTCAAGGTATCTTACAGAGGGCAAGGTCATGCACTGCTTAACTTTGCTCTCAACAAAACAAACCTTGGTTGTCAAAAGATTTCTGCAAGACGCCGTTCTTCTCCTGCATTCCTCCCATGTGGAGTGGTTCTTCCATACCATTGGTGCAATGGGAAAATTAAGGGCTTTGGACAGCTGGGTGC
>ML664084.1:4591-23424 GCA_007570785.1 Antilocapra americana
GGCAGGTCGAGGTGGAGGCTGATCGCCAGTCTGAATGATGGTGGTCTGTGTGGTCTTGGGGTCAGGCGACCGCCTCTTCTCTGGAGGGCCAAGGAGACCCTCTGAGTGGAGCCTTGAGACTTGACAGGGTCAGTCTTCAGAGTCTGGCTCTCTTTCATTTGTGTTTGCATTTAGTTACTCATTTAACTGTTTTCTAGGAGCTGACAGCAGTTCCTGAAGATCTGAATACGTGGAGGGAGCAGCTGTTTGCAAGAGATAAAGAAATAGCTGAGCTGAAAGCGGAAAGAAACAACAGCAGGATCAGTAGGGGGATTCTCAGGTGGTGACATTTGCCCCACGGCGGGGGTGGCGGGGGGCCGCCACTGGGCTCCGTATTGCTGTCTTTAAACTCTGTCTGGTTTTCAAGTCATTTTTCACATCTTCCCACTGAGCAGACTGAGGTGGATCAGTTCGGGGTTCTCACACCTTGCTTCAAATTTATGATGAGAGCTAATGTAATTTTAGTATATTTGAGGGGGGATTTCTCTTAATGAAATGCTACACTTTGTGTGGGATATTAGTTCCCCGATCAGGGATTAAAACCCATGACCCTTGCAGAAGTGTGGAGTCTTACCTCCTAGGCCCCTGGGGAAGCCTACTCTAACTCTAGACTGAACTGGCGGGATTCCGACTTGCCTTAGCATGGTTTCAATCTTAGCGTGAGGCTGAGAGCAGTTACCAGCCCTGAATTCAAGTATGAGGTTGAAAGTGCTCCTTTGCCCCGCCCCGCAGCTGCTGCTGGAACACGTGGAGCTCCTGGTCTCCCCGCATTTGCCATCCCTCCAGATGACGGCGGGCAAGCAGCAGGCGCCATCCCCACCCAGGACGACCAGCGAGGTGGAAGGGCTGAGGACGCTGAAATTACTGTTCGAGCAACTGAAGGCCCTGGACAAGAAGGTACCAGCCACCCGGTACATCGTGGATGTGTACCCTTGCTCCCTTGTTAGGTGGATGATGCATGTATTTACATAACTAGCTGACTTTTGAGCTTCTTGAATTCTTGTAAATGTAGTTTCTCTCTAAGAAGTCTGAGTTTTATATGGTTAAAACTAGTTGCCTGCATACATGCTCAGTCATGTCCGAGTGTTTGCCACCCTGTGGACTGTAGCCCACCACACTCCTCTCTTCATGGGACTTTTCAGGCAAGAATACTAGAGTGGGTGACCATCATCTACTCCAGGGGATCTTCCGACCCAAGGATCAAATCTGCCCTCTTCCATTGGTGGGCAGATTCTTTACCAGTGAGCCACCTGGGAAGCCCCCAGTTAAAAAGTATTAGTTGACATAAATGTCTCAAGATTTATTCTATTCTGTATATCAATTTTCAGTTAAAAACTGGGTCCTAGAATTAAGTTAGGATATCATTTATTGTCCTTTCAAACTTAGAATTTAAAGCTGTTAACAGGCAGAATTTCTTGATGTTAACATCAGTGAGAAACAGTGATCTCAGCCTCGGGAAGGCTGCGTGAGCAAGAGCACAGCACTGGCGAGACCACGCCTGGCTGCCTCCCTGCCTCCACGTCGAGGGCTCTAGGGTAGAAGAGGCCTGGTCCAGGCAGTCCACTGGCAGTGGACCAACATGAGGGCCTCCCTTGCGCTGTGCTGCACCCTGGGTGTGAATTACTTATTTCCTCAAGTTCTAGAGGGCCCAGTGTGTTCCTTTTTTAAAAATTCGTTCATCCATTCATTCATTTATTGGTGAATAGTTACTTTACACTGCTGTGTCAATTTCTGCTGTACAGCAAAGTGAATCAGTTATATATATATATATGTGTGTGTGTGTGTGTGTGTGTGTGTGTGTGTGTGTGTGTGTGTATCACTACATATATTCCTGTTTTTTAGATTTCCTACCCATTTACTTCCCCACAGAGCACTGAGTAGACGTCCCTGAGCTGTACAGTAGGTTCTTACTCGTGGACTTTATGCATAGTATCAGTCGTGTATACATGTCAACCCCAGTCTCCCAGTTCATCCCCCCCACCTGCCTGTCGAATATATTCCTGATGATGCTGAAATTTCCTCTGATTCACTTAGGCGAGTCTGATGATGTCTGTGGAGCCTGTTCTCTCAGAGTGGGGGGAGCATGCTGTGTGGGCTCCACTGAGGCAGCTTGCCTGGCCATCCTCTCTAGTTTTCTGAGGCTCTGCTCCTTGAAGCGATGTGTGACATTGGTACTGGCGGTCAGACAAGTCGAGTAGCGTTTGCTCACACTCAGTTCCTCAGGCCCGTGCTGTGTCACAATGTAGGTTCATTATGCTTCTGGCGGTCGTGTCTGCGGGTGTCATGATTTATGAAAAAATACCTAACGGTCAGTGTGAAAACAGCAACTGAGTAACCCTGAGAGTTCGGGGTTCAGGCCTCCTCCTGTGAGCCTCACCTCTCCTTTGGACACAGGCAGCGCCCACCCTGCGCCAGCCCTCCCCCATGAGACCGTCTCAGCGAGAAGCAATCCAACATGGGTTCCAGCAGGTGTACTTGTTTAGTAGCTTGGTGTGAGTGAGTCTGTGTGAGAACTCGAAACAGAAATATTTGTACATGATTGTATAACCTAGTCACACTACTCTTTGCAGGAGGAGATTAGGTGGCAGAGTTTAGTACATAGAGAATCCTGGGAAAAGCATTTTTAAGACCTTTCCACTTTAATGTTAGGACTTTGCCAACATTGGTTACTTAGTGAGTACGGAGGGCCCTGACCTGGATTTTGAGCTGGTGGACAGGAGTCTCACAGGCAGCAAGTTCTGGTCCTGGTTTGAGCGTTTCATACATATGGTGGAACTCTGCTTTAGAAGAATTAGGCTTGAGAAGGCTGCTTCCGGTTGTGTTACATGTTGACTTCTGATTCCACTCATTAGTATTCTTTAATTTTGAGGAAATTGCCTGAGATTTTCCCAACTTTTACCTGTTGAAGGTCCCTCCCTGTTCTGGGTCAAGCCTGGCTTTATGGTGTGGCAGACAGAGGTCGTGACTTCATGCAAATACCTTCCCTTGTGGATTTCTTGCAATAACAGGGTTGTTTAGTATACTTTTTGTTTGCTGTTTGGGTTTATTATGTAGAAAAGAAGCTTGGTAAACCGAGTGCCCAGACAGAGCATTAAGACAGCAGGGAACTTCTCGGCAGCTGGCTGCCCGTTGGGAGCTGGGGTCACTGTGACAACAGGCAGGGTTAGAGCTCCAGGGAGATGAGGGTTTGTACTTCCTATGGTTTGGTGAGCCTTCCTCACTCCTGTTCCCGAGTGGTCTCAGATAATCAGGACTTAAACAGGAAAACCAAATGTGGTGTCTCAAAGACAAAGTGAGTCAGTCTGGTGTGTGACAAAGTGAATCATTGGCCCCACCACAAAAACAACACACTTGAAAGTCATTCAAATGTATGATGTGGAATGCTAATTTAGAGCATTATGATATACAAAATAAGGGCTGCAAAAGGCAGATGAGAAAATACTACATACCATATGATGCTGTTTTCTGAGGGTTTTAAAGCATATCATATTGTTTGTGTATGTACATAGAGAAATACGCACCCAGAAAAAATAAGAATGCTGCTTAGAGCCCATAGATACTTATTATTTGTTCTTTCTGAACAAAGAATGTGTCTACATGTTCTACATTGAAAGTTTTTCAGAGTAAGATCTGTTAAAAGAATAATTGTGCATTTACAGATATTAGTTGAGTGGCACTTCACCAGGCACACTCTTACCAGGTCTGTATTTCAGAGTAGAGGAAAGCCATAGTTTGGCTTACATGCCATGGCCATCTGCGGTGGTTCTGGTGATATTTTATGAAGAGTCAGTACTGAACCCTTCTTCCCTTAATTTGTAAATAATGAATAAGATTCTATAGAAAACTGATCTTCTTTAATATATAAGACCTTTTTTTTTTGTAAAAAAAAAGACCTCTTTGGGGACGTTTTGGAAAAGCAAATAGTCTGGCAGGAGGTGTTCTGCCCACTGAGACCAAGCCCAGGAACACTGAGAGAAAGTTTACGGTGATGCAGCTTCCGAAAGAGAACTTGTCCAGCAGTCAGGGGCATTTAGGTGTTGTCCAAGCTTCCTAAAAGCAGCAGAGGCGACACACCTGGCCCGTTTGATGCTCTGCTCTCCCTTCGTAGATGTAGGATAAACACCACCAGTTGCTGGAGCACCTGGAGCTGCCAGAGCAGAAGCTGCAGCAGACGCTGAGGAAGGTGGAGGCGCTGAGGAGCATGAAGACAGAGCCTGCACGGAGGGTGGCCGAGCTCTCCAAGATGCCACTTTGGGTCCCTGGGGGGCATTCCCCGTCCCTCCAGCTGTCACCCTGTTCCATTCTGGACTGGAGGTCCCTATGGCCACCCTCTTTGCCTCATCTGGGGACCGAAGGTGGCAGGGGGTCGTCCCCCCGCCCCACCCCGCTGCACAGCTGGGCAGACCCTGACGCCCCTGCCCGGCGGCCGGGCCCTGTCTTTGCAGAGCTCCACACAGGAGATCGGCGAGGAGCTGGTCAACGGGAACATCTACTCCACTTCCCTGCACAAGGTCCAGGTGCACGACGGCTCCAGCAAGGGCCAGCGCCAGCTAGGGTGTGAAAATGAGTCTGCCGTGAACCTGCACGAGCCTTGCAAGGTGCGGACCGTGAAGGCGGGCACGCTGGAGAAGCTGGTGGAGCACCTCGTGCCCGCCTTCCAGGGCAGCGACCTCTCCTACATCACCATCTTCCTGTGCGCCTACCGAGCCTTCACCACCTCCCAGCAGGTCCTGGACCTGCTGTTCGAGAGGTACGGTAGATGTGATGCCCTCACGGCCTCGTTTCATTACGGGTGCATCCATCCCTACTCCAGCAAGGATGGCGGACCCCAGGAACAACTCAAAAACGCCATCTCCTCCATCCTGGGCACCTGGCTGGATGAGTACCCAGAGGACTTCTGTCAACCCCCCAACTTCCCCTGCCTCAGGCAGCTGGTGGCCTACGTGCAGCTCAATATGCCTGGCTCCGACCTGGAGGGCCAGGCCCACCTCCTCCTGGCCCAGCTGGAGCACGCGGACCTCGGCGTGGCAGAGCCAAAGGCTCTGTCCCTAGGTCCAGGCGCAGCTCTGAAAGAAGCTGCTGATGCAGAGCCCACACTAGGCCCAAACTTCGAGCCAGCTCTGGCACTGGCCCCAAAGCCAGCCCTGACGCCGGCTCCACCGCCACCTCCAGAGCTCAATCCAGCTCTTTTGCAAACTCTAGAGCTTGAGCTGGCTGCAGCCCCAGCGCCCCTCTGTCCTTTGCCTG
Source organism: Antilocapra americana (assembly GCA_007570785.1). Classification (NCBI taxonomy): domain Eukaryota; kingdom Metazoa; phylum Chordata; class Mammalia; order Artiodactyla; family Antilocapridae; genus Antilocapra; species Antilocapra americana. The sequence continues at coordinate 9,878 of ML664084.1, forward strand.
TGGCCACAGAGAACGGGCTGGGGGAGGAGAAGCCCCACGTCCTGGCATTCCCTCCTGAGCTGGTGGCGGAGCAGTTCACGCTGATGGACGCGGAGCTGTTTAAGAAGGTGGTCCCTTACCACTGCCTGGGCTCCATCTGGTCCCAGAGGGAGAAGAAGGGCAAGGAGCACCTGGCTCCCTCTGTCCGCGCCACCGTCAGCCAGTTCAACAGCATGGCCAGCTGCGTCTTCACCACCTGCCTAGGGGGCCAGAGCACGTCGGCCCGCCACAGGGCTAGGGTGCTGGAGCACTGGATCAAGGTGGCCAGGGAGTGCCGGGTCCTCAAGAACTTCTCCTCCCTCTATGCCATCCTCTCTGCCCTGCAGAGCAGCTCCATCCACAGGCTGAAGAAGACGTGGGAAGAGGTCTCCAGGGACAGTCTCCATGTCTTTGAGAAGCTGTCAGAGATTTTCTTGCATGAGAACAACTCCTCCCTAAGCAGAGAGCTGCTCACCAAGGAGGGGACCTCCGAGGTTGCCACCCTGGAGATGAACCCCAAGCGAGCCCAGAGGTGCTCAAAAGAGGCGGGTGTCATCCAGGGCACCGTTCCCTACCTGGGCATGTTCCTCACGGACCTGATGATGCTGGATACTGCCATGGCAGACTATCTGGATGGGAGACTGATCAACTTCGAGAAGAGGAGGAAGGAATACAAAGTGATCGTGCAGATCAAGCTTCTCCAGTCGGCCTGTGACAATTACAGCATCGTGCCCGAAGAGCACTTCGTGGCCTGGTTCCGGGCCATGGAGTGGCTCAGTGAGGCTGAGAGCTACACATCATCATGTGAGCTGGAGCCCCCCTCCACTTCGGCCAGCAACACCCTCAAGGTCAAGAAGAACACCGTCAGCATCCACTAGGGCGGCTCCCCCAGCTCTGACGTGGAGGAGATCAGCATGAACTTCGTCCCAGAGTCCCTCGACAGCCAGAAGAAGAAGTTCTGGGGGTCCACCTCCCAGTTGTCCCCGGAGACCTCTGGCATCAGCTCGGCCTCCACCACGCCCGTGGCCAGCACGCGTACCCACCAGTGCTCCGTGTCCAGGGTCTGCAGCTACAGCTCCTTGTGGCCCCTCTACAACCAGCAGGTGGGTGACTCCTGCATCATCCGGGTGAGCCTGGACGTGGACAACGGGAACATGTACAAGAGCATCGTGGTGACCAACCAAGACAGCGCTCCAGCTGTAATCTGCAGGGCCATGGACAAACACAACCTGGATGAGGGTGAACCCGAAGACTACGAGCTGGTGCAGGTTATTTTGGATGATCAAAAGCTGAGGATCCCTGACGATGCCAACGTGTTCTATGCCATGAAGTCTACCGCAAACTATGACTTTGTCCTAAGGAAAAAGACCTTCATCATGGGGACAATCGTCAGGCATGGAGCCAGCTTGACCTTCACCCGCATGAAGTGGAAGAGACTTAAGATTGCCAAGGGCATCTTTTGATCGGTCTTGAGCTGCCAGCCACAGAGCTGCCCAATCCAGGGTCTGGCTAGCCAGGCAACTCAGCACTTACAGACTTTGGTGAGCCAGGCCAGGCGGACACCTCCAGACACCCTACCCGCCCAGCCCAGGCCACCTCTAGACTCCAGTTTCACCCCGAACCTCCCCTTGTGCCGGGATTGACGCCTGCCTGCCGATGGGCTGACCTGGCCTCCCGTGGACCCCTCGCAGAAGTGCCTTCTTTGGTCTGGAACCAGAGGACCAGCTGAACCTTTGCCAAGTAGTGCAGCCAGTGGGCCCGCAGCCCTGCTTGCTCCCAGGCCCGGCCCCTTGTACACTTCCCACACACCCTCCCAGGTGAGGACCACTGCCCCCTGTTTCCGTGGGCACCCCCAGGGCACCCACCCACCCACCAGGGTCTCCCCACTGCAGCTCTCTCCTCCCACCACTTGGGCCTTGTCTCAGGCTGCACCAAAGATTCCATCATCAGGGCCAACCAAGGTGAGGGAGTCCCCCCACTGCCCACTCCAGCCCTCCCCCGAGAGAGGAGAGAGGGAGAGAGAAACCCCTTCATGGACCAGACTCTCTAACTGGTGACTGAGGATGGTCTCAGCTGAGTCCCGCTGATGTTGGCTCTCCTGGCCCTGCGAGTGCTGTTCACCCCTGCATCCTGGGCTTAACAAGACCACACGAGATGGGGGTTAATGGGAAAAGGAGGGACTGGAGGGGAGGGAGACTGAATATTTGTATTAAAGATGGGGAAAAAAAGGTTTACCAGTTGGTGAAGGGCAGTATTTATTTGTTGTAATGTTTATTTGTTGTAAATAGTAAATGCTAGACTTGAGTCTTACATTAAAATCCTGTTTCTGTCTCTTTCTGACGGGGCTGCCGGGTCTGGGCCGGAGACGCGGGCGGAGAGGCCTTTCTTCCCGCTCCGTCCCTGCCGTCCAGGGTGTGCGTGTGTGGCCCCATCTGCTGATCCAGACACCCACCTTCTCGGTTGCAGGGCCAGAGGTGGTCGCCCATAGGCGATGGGCAATGGCCAGGGCATCCCCACGTTCCAAGAGGCTGCTTGTAGCTCTGACCAGCCAGTCCAGGGAGCCACTCGGGGTACAGGTGGACCTCAAGACTGCCCCTCAGACAAACCTGAGCGTGCAGCCCGGGTCCCACGAAACTGAAGGCATGGCGCCCAATTGTGGAGCCTGGTTGCCTCGGACATGGCGCTGCAGTCCCACACACCAAACTGCTGGTCCAGACACGGTGTGTGTGTGGGATGGCTGCTCCTGGGCAGGAGGATAACCATAGTTGAGCAGACGGAAGCTGCGTCAGCTAAGGGCGATGTTGGAGGCCCGCATCAGCTATTTGCTTTGAGGTTGCTTTGAGGTCATGTCTGGGAAAAGGAGGCAGGACCTGGGTGACAGTGGGGCAGGGGGGAGATTTGCAGAGAGAAGGGTGTGAGGTGGGAGAGCGGGAGGGTGGAACGGGACCCAGCAGGCACTCCTCCCTGTGTCTGTCTCTGATGGCAGAGCCGCCTTGCGGTGTGAGGGGCCATCCCGAGCACAGCCCGAGTGCCTGTGCCCGAGGAGAGCCACGGGGGGCTGGCCCTCTGTCCCCTGGCTGCCCCTGTGTTCTCCTGTCTGTGGGTGTTCAGACCAGCCTGGAACTCGGAGGGCTGGGAACCCACGCGGACGGCGCTCCTCGGTGAGCGAGTACAGTGATGAAGGCTGAGGCGGACCCAGCAGCTGCGGAGCTGAAGCATTGTTTTTCCCTTCTTTTCCCTCAACCTGGCTGATGGAGTCATGGATGTACTGTTTTTCATGTTTGGTTTTTGTCTCAGACTCCATTAGCCCACCGTTGTGAATAACCTCATAGGATTGCTTTCTGTCCAGCTAAGACCTGAATGTCACCAGGTCTTCTAAGAACTGGATTCTCCTCCTGCCCATTCCTTCAGTACTGCTCACTTAAAAGCTGGCAGTGTCTCACTAGCATGGCCCACTTACCCAGTCAGGACTTCCTTGTCAAAGTATGTTCAGTTCCCCTAGACCTGAGCAGCCCTGAATCTCGCTGACGAGGCTGGTCCTCTCGTGCCCAGGTGCAGACCCCAAAGGAGCAGGACTGGGAGCGTGTACAGCAAACCAGCGTGCGGGCCAGCGTGGCCCAGGCACTCAAGAGTGACGTGGACGTGTCTGACGGCGGGGGTGACAGGGTCACCCTCTTCAGCTCGGCCGCTCTGCTGTCGCCCAGCAGCCAGGCCAATTCCAAGTCTGTCCGAGATGCTTCATGAGCAGCTGAATGCCATCAACGAAGATATCTGGTGGGTGCCGAGCCCAGCTGCCTGGAAACTCGGCTTCTCTGAGGAGTTGTCTTCTCCTTATTGAAGTGCGTGTTCCCTCATAAGAAAACTGACTTCAGTTCTGCTTCAAGAATTTTCAGTTCCGAGATCGCCCATGATTATAGAGCTCAGTCAGCCAGGGCGTTCTGTCCACAGTGTGGTGTCAGCACCCTTGGGGGCATGTTGTGGTGTGTTTCCCCCTCAGCTCTGAGCCCCAAGATAGGTGAGGTACCGAGGCGGTGTCCCTCTGCGGCCCGTGCACCTTCTAGCACTGAGGGTTCGCCCTCGTGTCCCTCGGAGCCTCCCACGTTCTGGTGAAAAGCCACCTGCCACAGAGAAGCTGGGGATTTGGGGTTGGCAAATGCCCACTCAGATCTGCATTTTCCTTCTGAACTTAATACCGTGTGAGGAGTGGCTGGTTGTGAGACAGTGGTCCAAGGACAAATGTTTGAGTTTTTCTCATCTCATCAGTATATTTAAGATGTTTTCCTTAGACAGCGTCTTGACAGTTATAACAGTTTACAAAACAGGATAGAATCCAAAGGCCGGCCTTGTGGTGAGCAGAGGGCCTTGAGTCTGGGTGCTTCCGGGTGGCTGGGGGCCCCGAGGCCTCCCTGCTGCCCCACCTGTACAGCCGTGCCTCGTGTCCTGAGTTCACGTTCAAGTGGCCACAGGCCGGTGACCCTGCACAGGACCTGGCAGAGCTGAGGCTCAGATTGTTCTCATCACGTCAGCCCAGGGCAAGGCGCATGTTCATGTGGGCCGAGTGCGGGGAGCCCGAGGGAAAGGCGGGGTGAACGGAACAACAGCAGACGCAGGTGGTGCCACCTGCACTTTGGACGCCGTAGACAGACGGCTTTGTGGGCCGTGTTTGAGCACAGACGAGTTCAGAAAGATTGATCTCTGCAAAGCAGTTAGCAATCTTAATGTCCATATTGATAATTAGGAGTGCCAAATTTGATATTTGATGTGACCCTTTAAAGTCTACATGTGAAATATTTCTCTTATTCTAGACATTTTCTTTTACAATAGATCTTTATATTTTAGATGAAGCTTTTCTTCTCCAAAAATAGTAATCATTATCACAGAAATTTTATTGAAGCAAATGAAAAATCATTAGCGTTTCCATGTTCAAATAACTGAAATTCAGATTATTAGAAACTCCAATTAAGAGGGAATCCCTGGTGGCTCAGCAGTAAAGAATCCATCTGCCAATCCCCGGGTTGGGAAGATTCCCTGGAGAGGAAAATGACAACCCATTCTAGTGTTCTTGCCTGGGAAATCCCGTGGACAGAGGAGCCTGGTGGGCTACATACAGTTCATGTGGTCCCAAGGGTCAAACACGACTTAAGTACTAAACCACCACTATCTATTATTAAGAATGGTTATGCACATTGAATATCTTTAATGTCAGTTATTTTCATTAATTAATGCATTAAAATATGTATTTAATCTCTTTCATATTGATCATTTAAAGTACAAAAATTCATATGTCCACTATCTTTATAATACATATATGATATGCATCTCTTATTCCAATCATCTTCTCCTAGAAATATTAGGATATGTTATGCTTGATGCTGGCTTCCATGCTATATATAGCCCTCACAGTCTGATGGTTCCAGTGTAGTTGGATTTCTAATTTGGGGTTTTTGTCTCAAAGCGTTCAAAAGACTCAAGTGTCCAAAAATGGCCCAAAAGATTTCCAACTGTTTAAAAGCTCCAGTCAGAAACAGTTTGACTTTTTCTGACTTTCTATTATAAGTCACACAGCACCAGTTCTGCCATATGTAATTGATTGAAGCAGTCACAAGCCAATACAGACAAAGAAATTAAAGAAGGACTAGATACTATTTCTGTTTGGAAAGTGGTAAGTTCACAATGTAGATTATGGAGGATGGACAATATTGTTGAAACCTCTTTGGAAAATACAACCAGCCTCATGAATTAGTATAAAAGAAAAATTGTTTGTGAAGGTCTGTAGCATAATTCTTAACTGGACTAGATGAGAGAGATGACAGATTATCAAGTGAGATGATTTTCATTAATATGAAAGTGCTAGAACTGCAATGTTAGCCTCACTTCATAAGTTAACTCTCATGGCTATTCACAAGGATGATTGGGCTGCCTATGAACTTGACAACTTTGAAAAGCGCGAATACAACTTGACTTTGGTTTCAAGTTCTAAAATGTAAGTAACAGGAATGTTGATGGACATAATATACTTTAAAATTCTTAAAATTACATTAGAAAAGTATAAAAGGAGCAAAAAATTAGATCACATGCAGGGATATTTCAATTATACCCTTCTGTTTTGAAGAAAGACATTAATACTGTATCCATCACCACAGACAGCAACTGTCTTTGAAAACAGAGATTATGAGGATAGAATTAGGGAATTATAGTTTTAAGCCAAAGTACTGGTAAAATACGTACCTCATAAACATAAAGAAAGAAAGAATAATGATGTTTTAGAATCACGATTTGGCAGCAACCAAAAAATTCTAATAAATTTCGGATGAATGTTTACCAAACTCAACTATACAAACTTTTAACTTTCTCCAAAAAAAGCACTATTTTAATTTTAAACTATTGATTGCATGCATTAATAATGCTTGCTCATACATTCAATCTAAAAGCTAGATTCAAGAAATTTAAATTGAAATCTTTATCCCAAACAAAACAAAACATTAGAGATAATATAAATACTTGGACTGCAGGGCATATAAAGTAAAAACAGCATATGTAAACGGAAGAAAAGACAGGAACAAGGCAGAGCGATGCTCATTCTGAGTCTTTTGCAGACCCACATGCATCCTTTAATACTGGACCCCTTAAAAGTGGCTGAAACTCTGAATGCTTTTCCAAAAGGAACATGGTTTGTTATCTATCTTAGGTGCGATTTCCTACAAAATAGGATCTGAGAAGATTTGCTTACAACAGGCAGTGTTTTCAAACAACACCAGTAAGGAAATGAAAGAAAAAAGACTGAACAGAGTGAGAAGCTAATAGAATTTAGTTGCTACCTGTACTGGAATACACAGGAACTGTGCCCCTTCAAGTGAATTCTAGGTGTGTGTGTGTGTGTGTGTGTGTGTGTGTGTGTGTGTGTGTGTGTGTTCAGTTGCTCAGTCATGTCTGAGTCTTTGCAACCCCATGGACTATAGCCCACCAGGATCCTCTGTCCATGGGATTTTCCAGGCAATAATACTAGAGTGGGTTGCCATTTCCTTCTCCAGATTCAGTGCTTTTTAAGAATCCAGTTAGTAAAGTGTTCAAATGATAGCAAAACTGTAGTCTTGTGAAAGTCTCCTAACTCAAGTTCTCCAAATGAATCTTTATAAGCATACAAAATTGTAAAGACTGTGGTTTTATAAGACAGGGATGTTTAGTTTCTCAGAATCAAATGGAAAGGTATAATCACTTATATCTAATGATTCCCTTAATTGTTAATAGAGATTGATAATTTCTGAAAAGACTGACTCAGAATTTTTTGTGCACACTTCCTTTATTTTTTTTAGAGGTGCTTAAAGGCAAACCTTTTTTTTATTTTTATTTTTTATTAGTTTTGCCAAACAATGACATGATATCACCATGGGTTTACATATGCTCCCCCTCCAGAACCCCCCTCCCTCCTCCCTCCCCCCAGGAAATCTCGTTGCACCAGCCCCGAGCATCAATCCTGGGCTGGCGATTGATTAGACATATGATAATTAACATGTTTCAATGCCATTCTCCCATATCATCCCACCCTTTCCCTCATCCACAGAGTCCACAAGTCTATTCTGTACATCTGCGTTCCTTTTGCTGTCTCGCATGCTGGGTTCTCGTTACCGTCTTTCTAAATTCCATATATATGCGTTAATATACTGTCTTGTTGTTTTTGCTTCTGGCTTACTTCACTCTGGATAATGGGCTCCAGTTTCGTCCATCTGAGTAGAACTGATTCAAATGAATTTTTTTAATGCTGAGTAATATTCCACTGTGTATATGTACCACAGCTTTCTTATCCATTCATCAGTTGATGGGCATCTAGGTTGCTTCCATGTCCTGGCTATTGTAAACAAAGCAGCGATGAACATTGGGGTACACATGGCTCTTTCAATTCTGGTTTCTTCGGTATATATGCCCAGCAGTGGGATTGCTGGGTCATATGGCAGGTCTATTTGCAGTTTTTTAAGGAATCTCCACACTGTTTTCCATAGAGGCTGTACTAGTTTGCAATCCCACTAGCAGTGTAAGAGAGTTCCCTTTTCTCCACATCCTCTCCAGCATTTATTACTTGTAGATTTTTGGATTGCAGCCATTCTGAGCGGTGTAAAATGATATCTCATTGTGGTTTTGATTTGCATTTCTCTGATAATGAGTGATGTTGAGCATCTTTTCATGTGTTTGTTAGCCGTTTTTTTTGTCTTCTTCTGAGAAATGTCTGTTAAGTTCTTTGGCCCACTTTTAGTAACGGCTGTCAGGGCAGTGGCCACCAGAGGGCAGGAAATGTGCCTGTAATAGGAAGTCATCAACTAAGGCGTCAAGTCTCAAGAATTGTTTTATTGTGTGGTTTTTGCCTGGCTTGTATTTTAGATTAATTTGAAACAGTTTATACTATCCAACAATTTAAAGTACAGATATTATCAATATTTATGGTTAAAATTGCATGTGATATTAATAATAAATGTAAGTAGTGTTTATAGAACAGTCTTTTTTACCTGTTGGCTGTGATGCTAAATACTTTCAATATATAGCACCTTCTTTTAAATCTCACAAGAAATTTATAAGATGAACCATTATTTATACTCATTTCATTGTGGAAGAAGCCAAGGCTTATTGATATTAATCAAAGCCTAATGTGTGGAGGTGCAGGAGATGTGGGTTTGATCCCTGGGCTGGGAAGATCCCCTGGAGGAGGACGTGGCAGCCCACTCTGATATTCTTGCCTGGAGAATCCATGGACAGAGGAGCCTGTCTGCATGGCTGCAGACCACGGGGTCACAGAGTCTGACACGACTGAGTGCAGCACCCATGTAGGCCGACATTTTAACATTTTCTCTCTCTCTCTTTTTTTGTTTTTTTGTTTTTTGAGGAGGAGGAGGTGGGAGATGGGCTTATATGCCTAGAAACCGTATGTTTAATAAATTAATAAGATTATGAGAAAATTGAGATGGCTGATCTTGAGTTGGTACAGAAAGTAAAACTTAGGAAAGTGAGCTCTTTAGTTTGTAAAGAAAACAAAGAAGATAATACAACAGTTTATGCAAGGAAAAAAATACAGAGTATTTTTTTGGTTCAAGATTATTATTGGTTATAAGTTTAAAAAGTTATGATCTCAAGAGTCTAATAAATCTCACTAAAATGACTGCTGTTTTGCTGTTTATTATGGGCTGAGTTGTATCCCCTAAAATAGATCTCTACTTAGTAATAGGGACTTTAAGGAGTGATCGGTTTGAAATGAGTCCATTATGGTGGTCTTTAATCCAACCTGACCATAGAAAGAGGAAATGTGGACACAGGGACAGAAGAACAACACAGGGAGAAGACAGCCAGCTGCAAGCCAAGGAGAGGGTACTAGGAGAAACCAGCCCTACCAACACAGTGACCTCAGACCTCTAGACTCCAGAATCGGGAGCAAGTACATTTCTGTTGTTTAAGCCACCTGAGTGGGTGGTACTTTGTCATGTTAACCCAGGAGGACTAATACAGTCTGTTTTCCATAATGAGCAACAGTGGGGTGAAGGCTCACCCAGTGACGTATGTTCACTTCTCAATACTGTCCTGCTTTCTGACTATCCATATAGTTCCCTGTTTCCAGTATCCAAAGTTGAACCAATAAAACAGTTTGGGTTGACGGGGTTAAAAATAACAGCAGTGAAAAAGAGAGGGACAACTATTTATGTGAAAGAATGTTGAACTGGAGCTTTTTCAGCTGCTGTTTCAGTCGAGGTTTCTGGGCACAGCTACTGCGTTGTCAAGTGAGGTGCAGGACCCCCTGCAGAACTTTGAAAAGAGGTTTTCTAACTGGCTTTGCTATCCCAGCTGATCACTGACTCGTGGCTTTTTTAAATCGATTTGGAGGAAGGAATAGGAGTTTGAAGAAGGCTTTAGAGAGCTCTGACAGTGTCCTTGGACTTCCCGGGTGGTGCAGGTGGTAAAGAACCCGCCTGCCAAGGAAATAGACATAAGAGATGTGGGTTCAATCCCTGGGTTGGGAGGATCCCTGGAGAAGGAAATGGCAGCCTACTCCAGGATTCTTGCTGGGAGAATCCCATGGACTGAGGAGCTGGGTGGGCTACGGTCCACGGGGTCGCAGAGAGTCAGACACAGCTGAAGCGACTTAGCGTGGCCGTGTGCTGAGTGTCGAACCCTTTCAGTTCAAGCTCAGGGCATGTGACTTAATGGGGACACTCAGGAAGTCTGATGCCCATCCCCTGAGCTTGGAGGACCAATAGATTGATGTCTGACTCATGCTTCAGCAATCTAAAAGGTGAGGAAATGTGATTGGGTGGTGGTTCTGATGGCAGGGGGAAGAGTTTTCTCTTAACATAGAGCTTGTCAGAACAAGTCAAGGATGCTGTTCTCTTTCTTACATACCTGGCACCAGGGCCATATATGTGAAATACATGGAATAGAAACTTCTTATGTCCTGTGTAAGAGAGTAGTCTTGAGAAACAAGTGAACCAAGCAGAAAAATGTTAGGAGTACCATCAGCTATCCAGCATCTGAGAAAGCATGTGTGTGTGGCCACTTGGAGTAGAGATGTGTGGGTCAAAAAACCTTTAGATGAGTGACCTCCCCTGAGGTGACCACCACTGTGAAGACCACAGGGCTAAACAGCATCCACATAGATCACTGTGACATCCAGGAAAGTCCAGTAAGAAATGTCCACCATTTTTCCTGCTTTCCTCTGTTCCTTCTCACTCCTTTCTCCTGAAGCATCAGAACCATCATTAATAAACATTGAGGAAAGAGTGAGAAGGAGAAATCAATTGAGTGTGCCCTCCTTTTCTGCTTTGTGAATGAGCTACACGCCTAAGTGAAATTACAACTTATTGGCTATTAGATGGAATCGAAAGTTCCAGTTACTGAACTGGTTCTGTGTTTGGTGACCATAGTGACAGGAAGAGCTTTTATTGCCCTGGTTTTCATTTTGCAGTATGAGGAAATGGGGAAACCACCTGAGTTTGTTTTCTGGGTATACTCCACTAGTCTCTTTTACTCAATAGGACAGCTATTGCAATTTATGATATTTATGCAAAATAATAGAAGCCAGAACCTTCAGATATATAAATTGATTTCACAAAATTGTGATAAACTAGAGTAGATGATATTCAGTATGAATAATGGGTGCCTCATATAATGTTGAGCTTATACATTATTTTAATGTGTATTTCAGGTTTTTTTTTTAACTATCTGGGATCTTATGGATTAGGGAAATTCTCGATAAAAGAGCGTTTCCTTAGGTTTCATTTAGTAATATGCCTATAGCATATTGAGCTCAAGAGGTGAATTGTTCATTTAAGGCTCATTTAAAGGTGTCAGACAGTACAATAATTTAGCAGTCTTTCTTCCTGGCTGCCAACTGTGACTTGGCACAATGCATCAGGCTGAATGACACAGGTTTTTGGAGATTATAATTTGGTTTCTGCATCTCAAGGGCATGAACAGCAACTTTTCAAGAGCACTGTTATCCCCAGAGAGTCATATACAAATGACTAGTTTGAGTTGCTATTAAAAGATAGCTTATCACAAGTATTTCTCATTTTTTCTACTTGTCCATTTAGTTACAGTTAGGCATAGCCAATCATAGCTGCTGAGTGCTCTCATTTGCTTTTTAATTGGTAGTATTGAGCACTAATCAAAAAGGAGTTTTTTCTTTGTATACTCAGCAATCAATTTCAGACCTAGAGTGCATTTTAAAAAGCAGAAGACAGGGGCCGCGCCTTCTCCAACCCCCGCCGCCCGCGGGCCAGCGCTGAGCAGCGTGACCTTGGGGCAGTCGGGCCTCGCGCCCGCGGCCGGCCAGCTCGGCTGCCCATCCATCCGGTGCCGGTCCCCGAGCCGCTACCCGCCTCCGCCCCCGCGTGGCCTGGCGGGCAGCCTGAGGCTACCGGGGCTGGGGGTGGGGAGGCGGCCGGCGGAGGCTTGCGTCCCCGGCCGAGCCGCGGAGCCCAGTCTGGGAGTCTTACCCTCTGGGGCTGTGGATCTCCAAGCCACGTGCTCTGTGAGACAGGCCCAAACCTGATCCTCTCTGCCCTGTAGCTAGCCCTCCGCGCCAGATCCGAACTCCATGGCTTTATTTGCGTGGATCCTCTAGATCTACACGCGTCATTTCCCCAATCTCCATAAGATTGTTGGCAGAACTGAATTCTGCATACACACTAGCCCGCCGCCGCAACGTGTAAGCAAGAGCACAGATTTTTCTCACCCAGTAAAAGCTCAATAGGGACACCCACGAGGACCACGACACCTCCACCGAGAACGCTGACGAGTCCAACCACTACCCCCAGTTTGAGCCAATAGTTTCTCTTCCCGAGCAAGAAATCAAAACGCTGGGAGAAGATGAATAGGAACTTTTTAAAATGCAGGCCAAGCTGTTCCTGTTTGCTTCAGAGAACGACCTTCTGGAGTGGAAGGAGCGGGGCACAGGGGACGTCAAGCTGCCGAAGCTCAAGGAGAAGGGGACCGTCCGCCTGCTCACGCGCAGGGACAAGACCCTCAAGATCTGCGCCAACCGCTACATCACACGATGATGGAGCTGAAGCCGAATGCGGGTAGCGAACGCGCCTGGGTCTTGGATACCCACGCCGACTTTGCCGACGAGTGCCCCAAGCAGGAGCTGCTGGCCATCCGCTTCCTTAACGCCGAGAATGCACAGAGATTTAAAACGAAGTTTGAAGAATGCAGGAGAGAGATCGAAGAGAAAGGGAAAAAAGGGTCCGGGAAGAACGACAGCGCCGAGAAGGTGGCGGAGAAGCTTGAAGCGCTCTCAGTGCAGGAGGGTGAGCAGCCCGAGGATGCGGCCCCAGCAGCGTCTGAGGAGCAGCAGTGAGGCGCCCCAGGCACCTCGCCCCCGGCTCCCCCGTTTCTTGTTTTAATTTTGCCCTACGCATTCTTTTTGATTTGTATTTATTCTGTTTTCTTTTTACAAGGGACTTTATATAAAGAATTGACTTCCAACATTCAAGTTGTTTTTTTTTTTCTAAGTTTTCACTCTCATGAAGACAACTTCAGAAAATCCATTCCCTGGTCACGAGACTGTACCGTGCTAACTTTCTTTTCCATAGTGGAAACACTTACTTATAGTCATCAAAATAGCGAATAAACAACGCATTTGAAACCTGCAAAGAATAAAAAATAAATAAAAAATAAAAAAAAACAGAAGACAAATGAAAGTGATGGTTTTCCTAGAGAAAAACTTGCATATAAAAAGAAAAAAAAATTAAAAATCTCCAACAGTACCCCAACTGTGAGTGTTGTGTCTAAAAATCTACAGTTTATTGAGCCCTTGTGATACGTTAGGTATAAAGCTGATTTTATTATTTTCTGTTTACCGTGAACATTTGGCTGAGAGGATTAAGTAGGCAAAAGGGGAGCATGTGTCAGAGGAAGAGTTAATTTTAGAATTGTCTAGGGACAACGTTTATGCACCCAGACACACACCCTGCATCTCTCAACATGCTTTTTGCTTAGAATCTAAGTCTCTAAATGGATGACAGGACAGAAGTTAAAAGATAATAACAATA
>SRVM01040416.1:0-14954 GCA_007570785.1 Antilocapra americana
CTCACTTATTCTGTCTTCTATCTCTGTTATTCTACTGTTGGTTCCCTCCAGAGTGTTTTTGATCTCATTTATTGCATTATTCATTGTATTTTGTCTCTTTTTCATTTCTTCTAAGTCTTTGTTAAAGCTTTCCTGCATCTTCTCAATCCTTGCCTGCAGGTTATTGAGCTGTAACTCCAACTTATTTTCCAGGTTTTGGATCATTTTCACTATCATTATTCGGAATTCTTTGTCAGGTAGACTTCCTATCTCTTCGTCTTTTGTTTGGTCTAGGGGGTATTTATCCTGTTCCTTTACTTGCTGGGTATTTCTCTGCCTTTTCATCTTGTTTATCTTGCTGTGTTGTCCCTTTATTGTGGGGATTCCTCTCTATGGGAGGGGTTGGATGCGTGGTTTGTCGAAGTTTCCTGGATGGAAAGGCTTGTGTGGTTTTCTGGTGGGTGAGTCTAGGTTTCCTCACTGTTACTCCTCACGTCGGCAATGGGTCGCCTCTCCAGATGCCCGATGTCCTCTGCCAGCATTCAGTTCCTGTTTTTTGGAGTTTGCTCGGCCTTTAAAATTTCTTTTGGTATATTTGTTGGGGAGAGAGTGTTCTCCCCATCCTATTCCTCCGCCATCTTAGTTTCTCCTCAGAAAACAATTTTAAAAGAAACACTATAAAATAGTATTTTTTTAAACTTAAGAATTTACTTCCAATGTTTATACAATATAAAATTTAAAAATATATTTTCCCTGAAAATAGCTTTTAGTCTTATTTGCTTATATCTGAAATCTGGTGAATAGTATAGACAGTTCATGTTTCAAGGCAGTGAATATGTTTGATCTTCCTCAGAGAATGACTCTTGATTCTGTGGTAAAAAAAAAAAAAAAGCCTTGACAGATTCCATAACCCTTAAACCGAACAGAATCTAATAAACCAAAGTGAATATTTAAAATATAATCAACCTATTTTTCAGATTTGTGAATACTTGGATTAAAGAATTAAAAAAACAAGGTTTTCAACTAGGAAATAGTCTTATCAAGTTAATATATAGTAGTAAAACCAGAACATGCAAAATAGATTTTAGAAGGCAGATTATGAAAATGAAAGTAAATAATGTAAGAACAAAGTCCTTAAAGTATAAGTAACGTCCTGATCATGAGGAATCCCTTGTGGGAAAGAAATTCAGATTTGAAAAAAATAGATGTAAAAGTAAACCAAAATTATACTTTAAATTTAAACATTTAAATACTTAATATGTAAATGTAAATGCTACAATTGGAATAAATGTGGAAAATACTTTATGTAACTTAATCTTATATAACTTGAGAGTATGAATAACTAACTACAAGATAGAAATAGAAAATGAGAAAAAGTAGAAAAGAATATTGATTTTATATAAGATATAGACTGTAAAGCATATTATGCAATAAAATGCTACTGTAACTGAATATTAAATGGGAATTTTCCCAAAAGCACAAATTTCAAGGAAAGCCCGAGTAGAACATAATCACTGCAAGGAATCTATACTCCTAATTCACAAACTCCACCTGTTGGAGACAGTGAACTCAAGGAATGGTTTGTTATGATTAATCGGTTTCAATGTTACTAGTTCTTACAGCAATAATGAATGATGACAGTCTTTGGGGGTAATATGAAGTAAGGCAGTCAAACGAATCCCTCATAAATTTAAGGCTGCCTAAAATATTCCCTCAAGTTTATCAAATGAGACCTATTCTGTCTTCTATAAAGTTGGTGAGCCTTTGGATCCATAGTTTAATATTGCCCAGGCATGAAAACAATGACTAGACTAGAGAGATGGCAGTGCTGAGATAAGAATTACTAGTAACCTATCCTCCTATTCTTTGATGAAGCTAGAATATGACCTTCTAGGCTTAAGTTGAGCTGATAATTTTAGGCAGGAATTTAGTCATGAGTAATGAAAGGTAGCCCTACTGGCTGAATGTCTGCTGCTTCTGCTAAGTTGCTCCAGTAGTGTCCGACTCTGAGCACCACCTAATACTGCCAAACTATTTACCAACCCCACCCCAAACATGCTCCCATCATGCTCCTATCAGTACTCCATAATGGTCAGGGACCAGAAAAATCCTGCACTGACTGACTTGAGGGATTGTCCCTGCTCTGGCACATGAGCACATCTTTTGCTATCACATATTTAGATAATCTTTGGTGGGCACTGGGCTCATTTAAAGTTCATAAATATTCCATGAATACACACATCTAATTGTAACTGACTGAATTATGGGAAGGTCACCCTAGTAGAGCCTCTTATTATATAACTTGCAGCTGTCAAATAAGACTATCAATGACCTCCATGACTATGCAAACAACCCTGCCTTAAAAGTCTACACCCCAGTGATCCAGGGCCATTAGTTTCCTTGGCCGGGCCCACCTCTCTCTTGAGGTGTTCTATGTTATCTTTCTTTATTTTCATTAAACTGTTTAAAACAGGTTAAGACATAAGATTTTTCTTTGCATGCTTACCAAGAACTAAGGCCCACAGGAGAGAAGTAGCTTTCTTTTTTTTTTTCTTTTTGGTTTTCAATGAAGAATAAAGAGATGGCAGAAGAGAAGGTGAATCTTGATCTCCATTTTCATTGATTCATCAAATGGGACAAACTGGGCCTTAGAAACCACCACTACGAACAAAGCTAGTGGAGATGATGGAATTCCAGTTGAGCTACTTCAAATTCTAAAAGATGATAGCGTTAAAGTGCTGCACTCAATATGCCAGCAAATTTGGAAAACTCAGCAATGGTCACAGGACTAGAAAAGGTCTGTTTCCATTCCAATCCCAAAGAAGGACAATGCCAAAGAATGTTCAAACTATTGCATGCTGCTGCTGCTGCTAAGTCACTTCAGTCATGTCGGACTCTGTGAAACCTCACAGACGGCAGGCCACCAGGCTCCCCCATTCCTGGGATTCTCCAGGCAAGAATACTGGAGTGGGTTGCCATTTCCTTCTCCAATACATGAAAGCGAAAACTGAAAGTGAAGTCGTTCAGTCATATCTGACTCTTAGCGACCCCATGGACTGCATCCTGCCAGGCTCCTCCATCCATGGGATTTTCCAGGCAAGAGTACTGGAGTGGGTTGCCATTGCCTTCTCCGAACTACTGCATAATTGCATACATTTCACATGCTAGCAAGATCATGCTCAAAATCCTCCTAGCTAGGTTTTAATAGTATATGAACCGAGAAGTTCCAGATGTTCAAGCTGGATTTAGAAAAGGCAGAGGAACCAGACATCAAATTGCCAACATCAACTGGATCATAGAAAAAGCAAAAAAATCCCAAAAAATTCTAATTCTGCTTCATTGATTTTGCTACATCTTTTGACTGTGTGGATCACAACAAACTATGGAATATTCTTAAAGAGACGGGAATAACAGACCACTTTACATGCCTCCTAAGAAACCAGTATGTAGGCCAAGAAGCAATAGTCAGAACCTGACATGGAAAAAGACTTGTTCCAAATTGGGAAAAGTGTACATCAAGGCTATGTATTGTCACCTTGCTTATTTAACATATATGAAGAGTATGTCATGCAAAATGCTGGGCTGGATGAAGTACAAGCTGGAATCAAAGTGGCTGGGAGAAATATGAATTACCTCAAATATGCAGATGAGACTACCCTATTGGCAGAAGGCAAAGAGGAACTAAAGAGTCAACTGATGAAAGTGGAAGAGGAGAGTGAAAAAGCTGGCTTAAAATTCAACATTCAAAAAACTAAGATCATGGCATACAGTCCCATTGCTGCTGATGGTGCTAAGTAGCTTCAGTCGTGTCGAACTCTGTGCAACCCCACAGATGCAGCCTACCAGGCTCCCCTGTCTCTGGGATTCTCCAGGCAAGAACACTGGAGTGGGTTGCCATCTCCTTCAATGCATGAAAGTGAAAAGTGAAAGCAAAGTCGCTCAGTCGTGTCCAGCTCTTCAATACTCCATGGACTGCAGCCTACCAGGCTCCTCTGTCCATGGGATTTTCCAGGCAAGAGTACTGGAGTGGGTTGCCATTGTCTTCTCAATACGGTCCCATTACTTTATGGCAAATAGAAGGGGAAAAAGTGGAAGCAGTGACAGACTGTCTTTACTTAGGCTCCAAATTCACTGTGAATGGTAACTGCACCTATGAAACTTAAAGACACTTGCACCTTGGAAGAAAAGCTATGACAAACCTAGACAGCATATTAAAAATCAGAGACATTGCTTTGCCAACAAAGGTCCATATAGTCAAATTATGGTTTTTCCAGTACTCATGTATGGATGTGAAAGTTGGACCATAATGCAGGCTGAGTGCGGAAGAATGGATATTTTCAAACTGTGGTGTTGGAGAAGACTCTTGAGAGTCTCTTGGGCAGCAAGGGGATCAAACCAGACAATCCTAAAGGTGGTCAACCCTGAATATTCATTGGAAGAACTAGTGCTAAAGCAGAAGCTCCAATACTTTGGCCACCTGATGTGAAGCGCTAACTCACTGCAAAAGACTCTGATACTAAGAAACATTGAAGGCAGGAGAAGGGGATGACAGAGAATGAGATGGTTGGATGGCATCACTGATTTGAAGGACATTAATCTGAGCAAATTCCAGAGGATGGTGAAGGACAGGGACGCCTGGCATGCAACAATCCATAGGGTCAGAAAGAGTCAGGCACAATTGAGTGATTGAACAACAACAACAGAGGAAAGTACATAAACACCATACAGGAGAAACTTGGGTACTGAGAGGCCAGGTACAGAGGGGACATCTAGAGTGAGTATTGGCTATAGAAGCAGCAATGACCAACAAAAAGAAGGCTATGATCTCACTGAGTCCTATGAGGAGTAATCTGTACACTCTCACCACCATACAGAACGAGCTGACATCTAGAAGTAGGAGAGTAAAGAGGTATCTGGATGCCCACCCACACCCTGGTACTCTGGAAGCATAAAAGCTGTCAGCATAGATGGCAATGTGTAAAAAAGATTTGAGTGGAATTAGAGATTGACATTTTAAAATGATTAAGTAATAGAATAATAATGCAAATGTCTGAAAAGTTATGGCATCTGTCCAAGAAAGAGTCAAAGAGGAACAGGCCCCAAAAAGGAAAAACCTGTTGAAATTCAATAAAAGCTGGGGGTAATTATTTAAAACAAGACAAAACAATATCTTATTTAAATAACAATTGATTGTAACTCTTCTATAAACCAATTACTCCATTCAGTGGTTTATTCAGAGTAACATTACTGTGCTCTATCTTTCTGGATATCAGTAGGGATCATGAATCTTAGTCATGTAACACTAAAAAATGGCACCAAAAAATGCATTCTTAAAGTGTGAAGCACATACAAAAATAACTGTGCTTCATAAGCAAGAGCACTGGAAGAATGCATTCAAAAATGTTTTTGTTTCAATGCCTCAAAAGTGCCAAGCACAATTCTGGGTGTAACAATCTTGGAGATGAATGAACAGAGTCATAATGTCCCTGGTTGTATTAAGTTACATTAAGTACAGTTCAGTCGCTCAGTTGTGTCCAACTCTTTGCAATCCCATGGACTGCAGCATGCTAGGCTTTCCTGTCTATCACCAACTCCCGGAGCTTGTTCAAACTCATGTCCATCAAGTCAGTGATGCCATCCAACCATCTCAGTCTCGATCATCCCCTTCTCCTTTTGCCTTCAATTTTCCCAGCATCAGGGTCTTTTCCAATGAGTCAGTTCTTTGCATTAGGTGGCCAAAGTATTGCAGGTTCAGCTTCAGCATCAATTCTTCCAAAGAATATTCAGGACCGATTTCCTTTAGAATTGATTGGTTTGATCTCCTTGCAGTCCAAGGGACTCTTGTCATGAAGATCTTTTTTGTACAGGTCTCATGTGTATTCTTGCCACCTCTTTTTAATATCTTCTGCTTCTCTTAGGTACCTACCATTTCTGTCCTTTATCAAGCCCATCTTTGCATGAAATGTTCGCTTGGTATCTCTGATTTTCTTGAAGAGATCTCTAGTCTTTCCCATTCTATTGTTATACTTTATAAAGCTGTTTTATTTTATATTTTTCTCCTGGTTTTTAAGTAAATTTTATACATTTTATTCTAAAACAAACAAATATTTTTAAAATATAACTTTCTCTATTAGAACTCTTTAGTTTCTGAAATGAGAATATTTACATTAGCTATAGGAGATAATATCTATAAAACAAAGTGTTTATTTCTGAAAACTCAAGTCATTCTTGATGGCAATACATTTTTAATGCACCAAAAAAAAAAAAAAAAGGGAAGCCAAAAAAAGTGAAAAACCACTTCAAATGATCAAAACAAAAGAGACCTGAAGGGGAAAAGAATTTAAAAAACAGGTTCCTTTCTAAAACATTGATATTCAGAGAGATGGCTTGAGGAGAGGGTTCCCGGGAGTGTCTTCTTTTCTGTTGCTAAAAATGCTGTGCCAAGGCCTGAGAGGCCTGTCTTCTCTATCTGTAGCCTCCAGCAACCGTTATATTTTGAACAAACACAGTTTGGCATGGGGGCACTCAGAACGCAGTGACAAGGCAGCCCCCAAAGCAGACACTATTTGAGCACGCCCCCCCCAGAACACTTTTGTTTGCAACTTGCTGACCTCCACTGAAGCACGTGTGTATGTGGGCATGTGCACACACATGTACACACATTCCCAGGGCCGAGCCCTGGTGGGTCTGGAAACTCTATTCCCAAAAGCTGTTTGATCCCAAGAGAAGGCCCCACTGGCCAAACTACAAATATCTAGGGGCCATGGGTGGACCCTAGAGGCAGGCTCGCTGTCATGCCGTTGTTGGGGTCATGAGCGCTTCCCTTCACCCCAGAGCCGAAGTGGCTCTCCAGGCAGGTGGGGGTGGCCTCGGGCATTTACCTCCCGACCCTGGAGCCAGCTCCTGGGCTCTGCAGGGTGGTCTCTGGGGCCACATAGCCACTGCTTTCCCTGGTTCACTTTTCTACAAACACTGGATCTGCTGGGTCTGGGAGGAGGGCAGAGAGAAACCCCCGCCCCAGCACCCCATCCAGCAAGTGTATAGAGTGTAAAGAGGGGAGGCATGTGCAGGAGTGAGATGCACCTCGATTTATACTGTGGCTGCAGCACTCCGACCTCCCCGTCTCAGGTGAGATGCTGATTTATTATTTCTGAGTAAACTTCTCATGGTAGAAGCCAAATTTCCTTTAATATATTACCTATGTATGTACACACTCATGTGAAATGTATGTACTTTGAGGGGAATCTATTTGTGTTCTGTTGGGAGTGCTTCTTTCCGATCAGGAATCTCACCTGCTGCTTCCTCTCTCTGGTCAGATTCCTGGCACATTTTGTTTCCTGTTGTTTAGCAAAGGTCCTTTTTCTGGGATGTACTAAACCTGGAGGTTTTTTTTTTTTTTTTTTTTCCCCTTTAGATTCGATATACTGAGAAAGAAATGAGAAGTTAAGATCACTTTGCAAAGTACTTCAGGTTGTGTATTAAAAAGCCATTCATTCTGGAACACAGGATAGGATTGTAATAAAAGAATATGACCAGTAAAAAAAAAAAAAAGTGCTAGGTTTGGTTCCTATTTGGAGAGAGCTGGAAAAATTTTTTTTTTTATGTTTTTACCTTTGCACTAATTTTTCCAGTTTAACATACTTTGGTTTTCCTTTTTTTGCAATATATATTTGTTCAACTAATAATCCTGTCTTCTACATTACATCTGATGTATAATGACACTTTCTTTTTTAACTCCTAAACTTAACTCACAATTTTCTATGAAAAGGAGTGAAAATGTTGACCAACATAATGATTTATTACTTTTTCCATCAATAATAAAACTCATGTCAATAATCTCGAGTTTAATTTACTTATCCTTGGAGGCTTCATTAGACCTACTAATAAACTGGGCATTATTTTAATTAGAATTAACACTTTCATCTTTCTTATGAATATATATATATGAAAAGCTTTGAAATGATGGCCATCTGGGAAAAGTCAAGCTGTAACAGTAAAATTAAGACATTTCTCATGAAACAGTACTACTTTATGGGCACAAGACAGTAAATGAATAGGCATTCATTGTTACTGCATCCAGGGAAATTCTCTCAAAAAAGCACTGCTATCTCCTTTAGGAATTCTTAGATACTTTGATCATCCCTTTGAAATAATATTCATTTAAAGATACATTTCACATGCAATGCTAGACTCTCTCCAATGTTTCATTAGTAGGCATATGAGTCACATGATATTTTTTTCCATTTAGCAGGCAGACCATTAAGTTGTATAAGCATCACTAGTATCTATGCTTCAAAGATCATAGCCTCTTTAAGGATACCTATATACAAAAAAAGATTCTTTTAAAATTTTTTCTTTCATATTGTAGTATAGCTGATTGGCTTAGCAGTAAAGAATCTACCTGCCAATGCAGGAGATGTGGCTCAATCCCTGGGTCAAGAAGCTCCCTTGGAGAAGGAAATGGTAATGCATTCCACTATTCTTGCCTAGGAAATCCCATGGACAGAGGAGTCTGGCAGGCTACGGTCCATGGGCTCAGAAAGAGTCAGACATGGCCGAGTGACTAAGCACACACACAAAATAAGTTAAGACTTGTGACTAAATAACAATAGTTGATTCACAACATTCTGTTAGTTTTAAGTATACAGCAAAGTGATTCAGTATACATGTAAATGTATTATTCTTTTTAAAATTCTAAAATAATATTAACAAAAGAGAGGGAGGGAGTAAGAAAGAAAGGCTGGAGGGAAGGAGTAAGGAAGGAAGGGAATGGGAGAAATCTTCTATTTAAAGAGCAAGACTACTAAAACAGTAAATACCATGAGCTAGACATCTTCTTAGGAAGGAGATGATGATGCTCACAATAAAATGCAGAAAATATATTTTAAGATTAACTATCAAATGATTTTTTCTAAAGTGCTTCCCAGGTGATCCTAGTGTCAAAGAAGCCATTCTTTCTTAGTTGTGATTAAGTGTAATGGCATCACGGAGTGTATGGACATGAGTTTGAGCAAGTTCCAGGGGTTGGTGATGGACAGGAAAGCCCGGCATGCTGCAGTCCATGAGGTCACGAAGAGTCAGGCATGACTGACTGACTGAACTCATTGAATGAAAGTGTAATGAATGAATCTAGATGCATGAAAAGGCAAGAATAAAAGTGGCATCATATAATCACAATTCTACAGGAAAGTTTGATCAGTTAGTAAACAGTATAAGATATCTCAATTATAGATGAAAATGATAAAATATGCACCATGCAGGTTAAGTTAATTTTTTTCACAGGGTATAAAGAAAGGAGATGGTGGGGGGAGGAACAAGAAAAAGAAATAGAAAAATAAATGAACAAAAGAATACAGCAATAATAAATCTGAAAGGGGACTGTGGGACATAATATACCCCCCAAAACTCCTATGCATGCATAGAACATTACACAATACATGTTCTATAATATGAAACCGTTATTTTAGCTGAAAATAGAGGTTTTCATTGATACTTTAAAAAGGTATAATATATGGCTTTTTTAGAAATACCTTTGTAAAAAGATACTTCGGTCAAGATTATCAACAACTTGGAGAATCTTTTCAAAATGCCCATTCTAAGTATGCTTTATAACATACTGAGCAAAACATATAAAATTTTAGGCTCTATGTGAATGTACATCCTTTCACAAAATCAACAGTACAATTACTTAAATAATGTTGAGACAAGTTCTGTGTATATTGCGTGGCAGGGGCCATGGTCGTTCATAGCAATTCAGCTGTAGTTCAGGATGCACCAGGTATGCAATAAAATGTCTGTTAAGCCTATGACACACATTAATAAAAGCATATCTCACATTGCTGAAAGTGCAATATAACATGAAAGTCAGGAGAAAAAAATGGGGACCTACTGGAAACTAAGTATTTTGGTTCACATAAAAATCTCTTTCCTTGTAAAGTCTAAGTGACAATCTGAATTTTACTCATAATTTGCTTCTATACACAGTTTTCCACAAAACCCATAAACTATTAACTCACCAATTTTTAACAAATACATTTTCAATGTCCAGCATGGCAACTAGTCAAGATGCTTCACAGTGAGAGAGTTAATAAAGACTGTCCTTGTAAAGGTCTCATCAGCAAACAGCCAACAGTTTAAAAAAAAAATTGCTCTAATAAAATATACACACTCTACATTTATTACCAATCTGTTTTTTTCTCTCATATATTTTTATATTTTAATAAAAATAATTTCTTCCCCAAACAGATCAATATGAAATCCTCTATTGAACATTTCTGAAATCACATTTCTTACCACAGATGTTGTAATAAGTGACTGAATTTTAAAAATAAGTAACTTGTGAGGAAAACAGATACACTAGAATTTTTGTTCTGTCATTGTAGAAATGTTATACACTAATAACAGGCTTAAAAGAATAAGCCTGATGATTTTATTTCTATTTCCCAGCTATATAGATACATTAATTTGCCTATAGGGAAGAAGTCTACCAAGAATATTGCACCATAGATAAAGGACTAGACAGCAAATATTGTAGGTTTATGGGCCATAGAGTTTCTGAAGCAATTACTCAACTTTGCAACTGCACCTTGAAAGCAGTGATAGTCAGTAGTTAAATGAATGGATCTTGCTGTGCACTAAAAGATTTTATTTATAAAAAAGGGTGTAGAATACTGATTTCAGCTACAGAGTGTTACAGGATACTGACAGAAGTTCTCTCCTTATCCAAACTTTTAGTCAGGCTCTTCAGAACCCTCTGTTCAATCAGGCCTGACCTTGAACTCTTACCTCTGTTCCCACAGAGTCCAGTTTTAGCAAGAATCTTGTTCAATTAGAGAGAATCTTCCACACTGAATATCTGATCAGTTTCTCATCTCCCATCATGTGCCAGGTAGTAACTGGTCATCCTGGTCTGTCACTAAAAAGAATCCTGTCAGGTTGGTTTAGCCAGAACCACCCCCCTTACAGCTGATGTTTTACTCTTAGTAATTTTTCATCCACTGACCCACACCATGCTCCATGGCTGTAAATTCCCATTTTTATAGTTGTATTTAGATTGAAGCTCAGTTTCTCTCTGCTATTGTGAAATTCCATTGCAGTAGTAACTCTGAATAACGTCTACCTCATGGTTGTTTTTAATTTAATACAAAGGAACAGATTAATTCATTATCTGCAACAGGAAGTGAAAGAGGAGAAAATAACCACAGCTCCTAGGGTGACTCTACAGATTCAGCTGCCCGAAAAAAACTCAGTTCTTTAACAAGTTATCCCAAGGATTTTTTTCTTTAATAATGTGAAAAATAACCTAGGATTTTCCTCTGATTGATCAAAATACATATTTAATACCTAAATAATGCCTATGGGACACTGTAGAAGCAGTGCTAAGGGGAAGGTTCACAGCAATACAGGCTTACCTTAGGAAACAAGAAAAAAGTCAAATAAATAACCTAACTTTACACCTAAAGCAACTAGAAAAGGAAGAAATACAGAACCCCAGGGTTAGTAGAAGGAAAGAAATTTTAAAAGAACAGGGCAGAAATAAATGCAAAAGAAACAAAAGAGACCATGGCAAAAATCAACAAAACCAAAAGCTGGTTCTTTGAGAAGATAAATAAAATTGACAAACCATTAGTCAGACTCATTAAGAAACAAAAGGGATTGTCTTTTCTCCATTGTATATTCTTGCCTCCTTTGTCAAAGATAAGGTGTCCATAGATGTGTGGATTTATCTCTGGGCTTTCTATTCTGTTCCATTGATCTATGTTTCTGTCTTTGTGCCAGTACCATACTGTCTTAAGGACTGTGGATTTGTAGTATAGCCTAAAGTCAGGTAGGTTGATTCCGCCAGTTCCATTCTTCTTTCTCAAGATTGCTTTGGCTATACGAGGTTTTTTGTATTTCCATACAAATTGAGAAATTATTTGTTCTAATTCTTTGAAGAAGACCTCTGGTAGCTTGATAGGAATTGCATTGAATCTATAGATTGCTTTAGGTAGTATACTCATTTTCACTATATTGATTCTTCCAATCCATGAGCACGGTACATTTCTCCATCTGTTTGTGTCCTCCTTGATTTCTTTCATCAGTGTTCTATAGTTTTCTATATACAAGTCTTTTGATTCTTTAGGTAGAAATACTCCTAAGTATTTTATTCTTTTTGTTTCGATGGTGAATGGGATTGTTTCCTTAATTTCTCTTTCTGATTTCTCACTGTTAGTGTATAGGAATGCCAGGGATTTCTGTGTGTTGATTTTGTATCCTGAAACTTTGCTATATGCACTGATTAGCTCTAGTAATTTTCTCGTAGAGTCTTTAGGGTTTTCAATATAGAGGATCATGTCATCAGCAAACAGAGAGAGTTTTACTTCTTCTTTTCCAATCTGTATTCCTTTGATTTCTTTATCTGCTCTGATTGCTGTGGCCAAAACTTCCAAAACTATGTTGAATAGTAGTGGTGAGAGTGGGCACCCTTGTCTTGTCCCTGATTTCAGGGGGAATGCTTCCAGTTTTTCACCATTGAGGATAATGTTTGCTGTGGGTTTGTCATATATAGCTTTTATTATGTTGAGGTATGTTCCTTCTATTCCTACTTTTTGGAGGGTTTTTATCATAAATGGATGTTGAATTTTGTCAAAGGCTTTCTCTGCATCTATTGAGATAACCATGTGATTTTTATTTTTCAATTTGTTAATGTGGTGTATTACATTGATCGATTTACAAATATTGAAGAATACTTGCATCCCTGGGATAAAGCCTACTTGATCATGATGTATGATCTTTTTCATGTGTTGTTGGATTCTATTTGCTAGAATTTTGTTGAGGATTTTTGCATCTAAGTTCATCAGTGATATTGGCCTGTAGTTTTCTTTTTTTGTGGCATCTTTGCTGGGTTTTGGAATTAGGGTGATGGAGGCCTCATAGAATGAGTTTGGAAGTTTACCTTCATCTGCAATTTTCTGGAAGAGTTTGAGTAGAATAGGTGTTAGTTCTTCTCTAAATTTTTGGTAGAATTCAGCTGTGAAGCCATCTGGTCCTGGGCTTTTGTTTTTTGGAAGATTTCTGATTACGGTTTCAATTTCCGTGCTTGTGATGGGTCTATTAATATTATCGATCTCTTCCTGGTTTAGTCTTGGAAAGTTATACTTTTCTAGGAATTTGTCCATTTCATCCAGGTTGTCCAGTTTATTTGCATATAGTTGCTGATAATAGTCTCTTATGATCCTTTGTATTTCTGTGTTTTCTGTTGTGATCTCTCCGTTTTCATTTCTAATTCTGTTGATTTGGTTCTTCTCCCTTTGTTTCTTGATGAGTCTGGCTAATGGTTTGTCAATTTTATTTATCTTCTCAAAGAACCAGCTTTTGGCTTGGTTGACTTTTGCTATGGTCACTTTTGATTCCTTTGCATTTATTTCTGCCCTGATCTTTAAGATTTCTTTCCTTCTACTAGACCTGGGCTTCTGCATCTCTTCCCTTTCTAGTTGCTTTAGGTGTAAAGTAAGGTCATTTATTTGATTTTTTTCTTGTTTCCTGAGGTGAGCTTGTATTGCTATGAACTTTCCCCTTAGCATTGCTTTCACAGTGTCCCATAGGTTTTGAGCTGTTGTGTTTTCATTTTCATTCGTTTCCATGCATAACTGAATTTCATTTTTAATTTCTTCTGCGATTTGTTGGTTATTCAGCAGTGTGTTGTTGAGCCTCCATATGTTGGAAGTTTTGAGAGGTTTTCCCCTGTAGTTGATATCTAATCTCACTGCATTGTGGTCAGAAAAGATGCTTGGGATGATTTCAATATTTTTGAATTTATCAAGGTTAGATTTATGGCCCAGGATGTGATCTATCCTGGAGAAGGTCCCGTGTGCACTTGAGAAAAAGGTGAAATTCCTTGTTTTGGGGTGGAATGACCTATAGATACCAATTAGGTCTAGTTGGTCTATTGTTTCATTTAAAGTTAGAATTTCCTTGTTACTTTTCTGTCTAGTTGATCTGTCCATTGGTGTGAGTGGTGTATTAAAGTCTCCCACTATTATTGTGTTGTTGTTGATTTCCCCTTTCATACTTGTTAGCATTTGCCTTACATATTGTGGAGCTCCTATGTTAGGTGCATAAATATTTATAATTGTTATTTCTTCTTCTTCGATTAATCCTTTGATCATTATGTAATGTCCATCTTTATCTCTTTTCACTGCCTTTATTTTAAAGTCTACTTTATCAGATATGAGTATTGCCACTCCTGCTTTCTTTTGGTCTTTATTTGCATGGAATATCTTTTTCCAGCCTTTAACTTTCAGTCTATATGTGTCCCTAGGTTTGAGGTGGGTCTCTTGTAGACAACATATATATAGGGGTCTTGTTTCTGTATCCAATCGGCCAATCTTTGTCTTTTGGTTGGGGCATTCAGCCTGTTTACATTTAAGGTAATTATTGATAAGTATGATCTTGCTGCCATTTATTTTATTGTTTTGGGTTCCAGATTATCTATCCCATCAGTGTTTCCTATTTAGGAAAGATCCTTTAGCATTCGTTGGAGGGCTGGTTTGGTGTTGCTGAATTCTCTCAGTTTCTGCTTGTCTGAGAAAATTTTGAATTCTCCTTCAAATTTGAATGAGATCCTTGCTGGGTACAGTAGTCGGGGTTGTAGATTGTTTTCTTCCATGACTTTAAGTATGTTTTGCCATTCCCTTCTGGCCTGAAGCGTTTCTGTTGAGAGATCAGCTGTTATCCTTATGGGATTCCCCTTGTGAGTTATCTTTTGCTTCTCCCTTGCTGCTTTTAATATTTGGTCTTTGTATTTGATATTTGCCAATTTGATTAATATGTGTCTTGGGGTGTCCCGCTTGGGGTTCATTCTATTTGGGATTCTCTGTGTTTCTTGGGCCTGAGTGGCTATTTGCTTCCCCAATTTAGGGAAGTTTTCTACAATTATCTCTTCAAGAATTTTCTGATGGTCTTTCTTTTTGTCTTCTTCTTCTGGGACTCCT
>SRVM01040422.1:0-36836 GCA_007570785.1 Antilocapra americana
TCCCACTTTAACTTTTATACCTGAGTTTAATTTCTTCATGGAGCTCCCATTGTCCTGCTTTTCCCTGAGCTCTGGGAGGCTTAATAGTTTTAAGGGACTGGAGGCATTTCATCTGGAATACAGTCATCTTTCTCTACTGGTCCCTACCTTTTCATTCTTTTTATTTCTTTGATTGTCAGCATGGCTCTATCTGGTCATTTCTTCTCATAAAATTTTTGCCTTGTACTTGGGCTTTTGCATTGAATACCAAAAGCCAAAAAATTGACATTTTTTTTAAATCCTGTAGATTTCTCTGCATTATCCTCTTCTGGAGACATATAACACTCCAGCTGTTGCCTAAATGGGGATAAATGTCAGAGAGTAAAAGCAAGTATAAGAAAAAATTATTACCTAATAACTGTAAATATGTCCAGTGACCATTCAACAGGAGTTTTCTTGATGTATTGAGAAAGGTTAGGACAATAAGCTGTGATGTAATGGCACGGTCCACTCGTCTGTGGACCTCCCTCTCAGCATCCAGCAAAATGTAGAAATTCACAGGAGGACTTACTGAGGAAAGTAAATTTATAAGAATAATGAGGACTTTAGCTTCTGTAGAGAAAATATATTTGTTCTCTGGATTCTTTCAAGATTTCTTCTTTATTTCTTTGTCTTGGGCTTTCTATACTTTGAATATGTTATGCCTGGGAGGAGATTTTTTTTTTTTTTTAGTATTTATTCTGCTTGGTATTCTCTGAGCTTCATGTGTGTGTTCTTTAGTGTATGCCGTTCGTTTGGGAACATTCTCAGCCATTATTACTTCAAATATTTCTTGTTTCTTTTTCTAGCCTTCATATCATGTACAATTTACATCTTTTATTAATTATTACATAGTTCCTGGGTATACTGTTCTATTTCTTTCTCGATTCATTTTTATGTTTGCATTTCTGTTTGGGAAGCTTCTGTGGATACATCTTTTAGGTGACTGGATCTATCACCATTCTACTAATGAGCAAAGACATTCTTTTGTTGTTGTTCTTCAGTTGCTCAGTTGTGTCCAACTCTTTGTGACCCCATGGATGGCAGCACTCCAGGCTTCCCTGTCTTTCACTATCCCCCAGAGTTTGCTTAAACTCTTGTGTATGGAGTCAGTGATGCCATCCAACCATCTCATCCTCTGTCATCCCCTTCTCCTCTGGCCTTCAATCTTGGCCAGCATCAGGGTCTTTTCCAATGAGTTGGCTCTTCATATCAGATGGCCAAAATATCGGAGCATTAGCTTCAGCATCAGTACTTCCAGTAACTATTCAGAGTTTATTTCCTTTAGGATTGACTAGTTTGATCTCCTTGTTGTCCAAGGGACTCTCAAGAGTCTTCTCCAATACCACAGTTCAAAAGCATCAGTTCTTCAGTGCTCAGCCTTCTCTATTGTGCAACTCTTACATCCATACATGACTACTGGAAAAAACATAATTTTGACTAGATGGACCTTTGTCAGCAAAGTAGTGTCTCTGCTTTTTAATATGCTATCTAGATTTGTCGTAGCATTTCTTCCAAAGAGCAAGTGTCTTTTAATTTCATGGCTGCAGTCACCATCTGCAATGATTTTGGAGCCTAAGGAAATGAAGTCTGTCACTGTTCCCATTTTGTCCTCATCTATTTGCCATGAAGGGATGGGACCAGAAGCCATGATCTTAGTTTTTTTTTAATGTTGAGTTATTTCTTTTATAATGTTTTTGATTTCCAATATTTTATTAGAGGTTTCACCTCTCTGCTTTTATTACCTGTTCTTACGTGTTGTCTACTTTCACCTTTAAAGCCCTTAGCATATTAATCACGGTTACTTTAAATCTTCCATCTAATAATTCCAAAATAGCTGATCCTTATTCTGATCTCTGCTGAGTCTCTCCAGACTGTTTTCCCTTGCCTTAGCATTCCTTGCTGAAAACTGGACGTAGTCTAGCAAGTATTAGTATCTGAACGGGTAATGAGGCATTTCGTGTTAGACTGTATGTTACTCTGGCTAGGTTCTGACTGTGTTTAATGCTTTCTGTGCCTCTAAGTGCCAGAAGTTTCGGTTTCCTCTAGTTTCTTTGTCCCTCACTCCCCACCTTGTTCTCTTTGGATTTCCCTAAGAACTCCTTTTTAAACGTAGTCTGTGTCCTACAACTCTCTCAATTGTAATACCATTTTATTGTATTGAAGTCCTGTTGATGCAATGACAAGTTTTGGAGAGGGGCAGTGGTTACCCTTGTAGCTCAGCTGGTGAGGAATCTTCTTGCAATGCTGGAGACCTGGGTTTGATCCCTGAGTTGGAAAGATCTCCTGGAGAAGAGAAAGGCTACCCACTCCAGTATTCTGGCCTGGAGAATTCCATGAACTATATGTATAGTCCAGTTCAATTCAGTTCATTCACTCAATCGTGTCTGACTCTTTGCGACTCCATGGACTGTGGCACTCTAGGCCTCCCTGTCCATCACCAGCTCCTGGAGTCTACTCAAACTCATGTCCATTGAGTCAGTGATGCCATCCAACCATCGCATCCTCTGTCATCCCCTTCTCTTACCACCTTCAATCTTTCCCAGCATCAAGGTCTTTTCAAATGAGTCATCTCTTCCCATCAGGTGGCCACAGTATTAGAGTTTCATCTTCAGCACCAGTCCTGCCAGTGAATATTCAGGACTGATTTCCTTGAGGATGGACTGGTTGCATCTCCTTGCAGTCCAAGGGATCTCAAGAGTCTTCTCCAACACAACAGTTCAGCTTTCTTTATAGTCCAACTCTCAAATCCATACACAGCTACTGGAAATGCCATATCTTTGACTACATGGACCTTTGTCAGAAAAGTAAAATGTCTGCTTTTTAACATGCTGTCTATGTTGATAATAGCTTTTCTCCCAAGGAGGAAGTGTCTTTAATTTCATGGCTGCAGTCATCATCTGCAGTAGTCTTGGAGCCCAAGAAAATAAATTCTGTCACTGTTTCCATTGTTTCCCCACCTATTTGCCATGAAGTGATGGGACTGGATGCCGTGATCTTTGTTTTCTGAATGTTGAGTTTTAAACCAACTTTTTCACTCTTTTCTTTCACTTTCATCAAGAGGCTCTTTAGTTCTTCACTTTCTGCCATAAGGGAGGTATTTTCTGCATATCTGAGTTACTGGTATTTCTCCCTGCAATCTTGGTTCCAGCTTGTGCTTCATCCAGCCTAGCATTTCTCATGATATACTCCACATATAGGTTAAATAAGCAGGATGACAATATGCAACCTTGACGTTCTCCTTTTCTGATTTGGAACCAGTCCATTGTTCCTTGTCTGCTTCTAACTGTTGCTTCTTGACCTGGATACAGATTTCTCAGGAGGCAAGTAAGTGTGGTCTGGAATTCCCATCTCTTTCAGAATGTTCCACAGTATGTTGTGCTCCACACAGTCAAAGACTTTGGCATAGTCAACAAAGCAGAAGTAGATGTTTTTCTGGAATGCTCTTGCTTTTTCGATGATCCAGAGGATGTTGGCAATTTGATCTCTGGTTCCTCTGTCATTTCTAAATCCAGCTTGAATCTCTGGAAGTTCATGGTTCATGTCCTGTTGAAGCCTGGCTTTGAGAATTTTGATCATTCCTTTGCTCACATGTGAGATGAGTGCAATTTTGTGGTTGTTTGAGCATTCTTTGTCATTGCCTTTCTTTCTGATTGGAAATGAAAACTCAGGTTTTCCAGTCTTGTGGCCACTGCTGAGTTTTCCAAGTTTGCAGCACTTTTACAGCATCATCTTTTAGGTTTTGAAATAGTTCAGGTGGAATTCTATCACCTCCACCAGCTTTGTGCATAGTGATTCTTCCTAAGGCCCACTTGACCTTGCATTCCAGGATGTCTGGCTCTAGATGAGTGATCACACCATCGTGGTTATCTGGGTCATGAAGATCTTTTTGTATAGTTATCTGTGTATTCTTGCCACCTCTTCTTAATACCATCTGCTTCTGTTAGTTCTGTACCATTTCTGTCTTTTATTGTGCCCATCTGCATAGGAAATGTTCCCTTGGTATCTGTAATTTTCTTGACGTGATCTCTAGTCTTTTCCCATTGTATTGTTTTCCTCTATTTCTTTGCACTGATCACTGAGGAAGGCTTTCTTATCTCTCTTTCTTATTCTTTGGACCTCTGCAGTCAGGTGGGTATATCTTTCCTTTTCTCCTTTGCCTTTCACTTCTCTTCTTTTCTCAGCTATTTGTAAGGGCTCCTCAGACAATCTTTGCCTTTCTGTATTTCTTTTTTGTGGGGATAGTCTGAATCACTGCCTGCTATACAGTGGCCCAAACCTCTGTCCATAGTTCTTCAGGCACTCTGTTCTATTAGATATAATCCCTTAAATCTATTTTCACTTCCACTCTATAATTGTAAGGGATTTGATTTAGGTCATACTGCATGGTCTAGTTATTTTCCCTATTTTCTTCAGTTTAAATATGATTTTAAGACTGGGAGCTGACTGTGGCTCAGATCATGAACTCCTTATTGCCTAGTCTCTTAGCAGCTTTCAAATATGAATACAATACTGTTAACTGTAGTCAACATGCTGTACATTGCATCCCCATGACTTGTTTATTTTGCAACTGGAGTTTGTGCCTTTTCACTCCCGTCAGCCACTTTTGCCCAGCTCCCAAACCCTGTCTCTGCCAACCACCAATCTATGTTTCTGTTTATTTATTTATTTTGATCACATCAAGTGACATGTGGAACTTCCCCAACCAGGGATGAGCCTATGCCTCCTGCAGTGAAAGTGAGGATTCTTAACCACTGGGCCAGCAGGGACATTCTAATCTATTTTTTAATCTGGGTCTCTTACTTTCATCCTGAAGCTTGCCTCTGATATCTGGGGATTCCTGGTTATCTACTCATTTATTATAAGTAAGCAATAAAATGTGCTGCTGGGACTTCTGTTCATATTGTAAGAAGTTTGTCCAGAGATGGCTTGGCTTAGGGTGTAGATGGTCAGGCAGGAAGGCTGGTGTTAAATGAGAAGCCTCTAAATTACAATCGACAGATTTAGCAAATGAAAATATGGGACATGCAGTTGTTTTTTAGTTGAATTTTAGTTTATATAGCCAATAAAAGAAAAAACCATAGGCCTAATATGGTATCGCTTGTTCTGCCTTCACCATAAGTGTAATCTCTTTTTAAAAAAATGCTTATTTCTTTATTTGGCTGTGCTGAGTCTTTGCTGTCACACTCAGGGTCTTTAGTTGTGGTATGTGTGATCTTTAGCTGAGCATTCAGACTCTTAGTTCTGGCATGTAGGATCTAGTTCCCTGATCAGGGGTTGAATCTGGGCCCACTCCATTGGGAGCATGGAGTCTTAGTCACTGGACCACCAGGGAAATCTCTAGAAATGTAACCTTAACCAGTTTGGAATTTTCTGGTCAACACTAATGTGATGATCTGTCACATGGGTGCTTTTCCATCTCCGAGGAAGAAGAGGCCATCTGCATGTTAAGCCCCTGCTGGTTCTTGCCCCTAATAATATGTCCTAGCCAAAAAAGGACTCCTTCTTTTATTTCCCTAATAGCTCCCTTACCCTACCCTTCTTCCTATAATAACTTTCCATTTTGTACAACCCCTTGGAGTATCCTAGTTGCTAGGTGGGATGCTGCTTGATCCATGAATTGTTGAGTAAAGCCAATTAGATCGTCAAATTTACTGGACTGAGTTTTACTTTTTTTAACACAATAAATATATTTTTAGTGTAAGTATTTTTCTTACAACCCTACTCTGTCATTATGTGAAGGTATTTGCTTAGGATCAGTTCTTTGAGCAGAGAAGGTAGTGGCACCCGACTCCAGTACTCTTGCCTCGAAAATCCCATGGACAGAGGAGCCTGGTGGGCTGCAGTCCATGGGGTCACTAAGAGTTGGACACGACTGAGCCGCTTCACTTTTCACTTTCATGCATTGGAGAAGGAAATGGCAATCCACTCCAGTGTTCTTGCCTGGAGAATCCCAGGGTCGGGGGAGCCTGGTGGGCTGCCGTCTATGGGGTCGCACAGAGTTGGACACGACTGAAGCGACTTAGCAGCAGCAGCAGCAGTTCTTTGAGAGGAACCCTCTAATTCTTTGCTTGGAAACAGAAATATAACTCTTGTGTTTATGTGTCTACAAGGGGAGGAGGGGTAGAGTTGGGAGTTAATTTTTTTGTATATACAAATTTTCAAATCGTTTGCTGATTTTTCAGTGCCTAGTCTCACTTTCGCCTTCTGCAGTACCTTGCATTTCCCAGTACCTTATGTCACTGTCATTCTATGACCTTGATAGCCTCCCATTGCAACTGAGTCCCTCTCAGTGTGTCTTGTAGGCCAAAGCTTTTGAACCAGGGTGTCATGTGGGTTGCAAAGATTTAGCAACATATTGATAATTTTACACTTCTTATCATGACAAAAACTTTAAAGCATATATATATATATAATATATATAATATATATATCTATTATATAATATATATATTTTTTGCTATCCTTTAAAAAAAATACAGGAGCTTCCCTGGTGGTAAAGAACCTGCCTGCCAGTGCAAGAGACATGAGTTTGGTCCCTGATCCAGGAAGATCTCACATACCTCAGAGCAGCAAAATGGGTGTGCCACAACTACTGCGTCTGTGCTCTAGAGCCGAGGCTGCAACTACTGAAGCCTGTGTGCCCTAGAGCCCATGCTCTGAAACAAGAGAAGCCCCTGTAGTTAGCAGCCTGTGTACTGCAATAAAGAGTAGCCCTGGCCCCCAACAACTAGAGAAAAGCCTGCACATCAGCAAAGACCCAGCACAGCCAAAAAGAAATAAATGTTTATAAGACTTCTAGAAATTAAATTTTTGGTTTACATTTTTGACTCCCCAATTTCAGTAATCATTATTTTCATGCATAGGACTCTGTGCAGAGTACATATTCTCAGAGAGCAGCATTATGTCCCAGTTTTTCTATTCTTTTGGGATGTTTTTTTGTCTTCGATGATATTCAGTGTTTTGAGTGTGAGCATAAAATATTTAATGCTTCATGAGATCACTCTGGTTAGTGTAGTATATCATGTAGAACCACCTATAGATCAGGCTCAACTTGTTCCTTCCTGAGTCAGCTGGCCCTGGAGAAGTCCCTAGAAGTCTGTGAGTGGTATCACTGAAAGGAGAAGTAACAGTCCAGCAGGAACAGGCAGGGGCCATGTGCTCCTACAGTGTACTGGTGCCTTTAGTTTCCGCTAGTCCAGTCTTGTACATGTCATTTTCACATGCCAGCTTTATGGCTTCCTGGATTAGATTACACCCAGTTCCTGAAGAGCAGTCACATCTCTTGTTATGTGGCATCCCAGAGTTCAGTCTCAGTCTCCACCAAGGAGCCAAGTAGCAACAGAACGTCTGTTTTGTGAAGGAAGAGTATTAATCCTCTTAAAGTGTGGCTGGCATGTCTCCTAAATCCTAGAGGTCGGTCTGTGAATCTTCAGTCAGGGCGCCCTGTTGGGTCCTTGCAACTGTTTGTTTGCTACAGATGTTTTGGTCAACAGTCATTCTTCCAGTTCTGACTTCAATTGGCAGATAATGAAATTGCTCATGCTGCAGACTGGGTTACCTGCAATATCTTATTGTGTTCTGGCATCTGCTTAAGATTGTCGACCTGGCAAATTATTTATTTAGTAAGTTGGTGGAGGAAGCATACAGAAAATCTCCCTGAAATGTTATATCTCTGCCTTAGTGATAATCAAGCAAAATCTAGCACCTTGTCTTTCATTTGGAGGAGAGATTCATATCCTGATATGTCTTGGACTCTGGACTCCCTAAAACTTCAAAGAATTGGAAGGATGCTGACTTCCCTAGGAATCATCTCTCTATATGTCTAAAGTCCCTACTACTACCTGTTCACACTCCTGCTAACCAGATCCTGTCAGAATTATGTCATTAATATGTGGGATCGGCAAGATGGCCTTTGGAATGGTGTGATAATATGAGTGTTTGCAGACTAGACTATGGCACAGAGCCAAGCGTTGAGGAGAA
Source organism: Antilocapra americana (assembly GCA_007570785.1). Lineage (NCBI taxonomy): Eukaryota > Metazoa > Chordata > Mammalia > Artiodactyla > Antilocapridae > Antilocapra > Antilocapra americana. Next base: position 8,002 of record SRVM01040422.1, read on the forward strand.
ACAACTATGACCCTAACCCGCTGCCCTTGCTGGCTGAAGGAAAATACTTCTATATCTCTGTGTGTGTGTATGTGTGTGTTTAAAAGAGAGAGAGAGAGACTTGGAGTATACAGGGTCCCAGGGGTCATGTTGCTTTGTTCTAGTGAAGGATCTTCATGAAGATCAGCAACCATGATTGAGTCAACCCATGGTTAGATTAACAACAATCTTTTTGATTCTTTTCTAACAAGTTTTATACATGGGACAAATGTATTATGCATGGAACAAATGAGCCAGTTAAATAGGAATGGAATAAGATTTGCAATCTCAGTATTTTTCAAGTATTCAATGGAGGTAGTACTATCTGAAATTTCCTCAGGAGTGCAGAACTGATATTAACTTACTAGTTTGGGAGGAAGGCTTTGTCGCTGAGACTCTTACTTTGCTGTTTCTGTCATTATATCCTTTACCTCATAGTTCAGGATTCCAATGTTATAATCCTGTCAGTTGCTGAGTATGCCTGTTCCAGCTGAGCATTCACAACTGAGGAAATAACCACAGGCATGTTCTCAGATGTACTAAGCCTATGCTGAAATGAAGTTGAGCCAAAGATCCAGTTATAAATCATCCCCTAAGTAAATCCTTTCTAACTCCTAGAAAACAGTGGCATCCTGGATCTGTGGGGGTTTATGTCATCTCAGAAGCAGTATCCAGTTGTTACTGGGAGGTATATGTAGCTACTTTCTTAGCACATTGTAACCCTGTGTATTAGGATTCTCCAGAGAAACAAAGGAAATCAATCCTGAATATTCATGATGATGAAGCTGAAGCTCCAATACTTTGGTCACCTTATGCAGAGAGCTGACTCATTTGAAAAGATGCTGGGAAGTTCAGCTCAGTCGCTTAGTCATGTCCGACTCTTTGCGACCCCATGAACTGCAGCACGCCAGGCTTCCCTGTCCAGCCCCAACTCTCAGAGCTTACTCAAACTCATGTCCATCCCATCGGTGATGCCATCCAACCATCTCATCCTCTGTCATCCCCTTCTCCTCCTGCCTTCAATCTTTCCCAGCATCAGGGTCTTTACAAATGAGTTGGTTCTTCGCATCAGATGGCTACAGTATTGGAGTCTCAGCTTCAACATCAGTCCTTCCAATGAATATTGAGGACCGATTTCCTTTAGGATGGACTGGTTGGATCTCCTTGCAGTCCAAGGGACTTTCAAGAGTCTTCTCCAATACCACAGTACAAAGCATCTATTCTTCGGCCCTCAGGTTTCTTTATACTCCAAGCCTCACATCCATACATGACTACTGGAAAAACCATAACTTTAACTAGACAGACCATTGTTAGCAAAGTAATGTCTCTACTTTTTAATATACTTGTCTAGGTTGGTCATGGCTTTTCTTTCAAGGAACAAGTGTCTTTTAATCTGATGGCTGCAGTCACCATCGGCAGGGATTTTGGAACCCCAAAAAATAAAGTCTTGTCACTGTTTCCATTGTTACCCCATCTATTTGCCGTGAAGTGATGGGACCAGATGCCATGATCTTAGTTTTCTGAATGTTGAGCTTTAAGTTAACTTTTTCACTGTCTTCTTTCACTTTCATCAAGAGGCTCTTTAATTCTTCTTTGCTTTCTGCTATAAGGGTGGTGTCATCTGAGTATCTGAGGTTATTGGTTTCTTCTGGCAATCTTGATTTCAGTTTGTGCTTCATCCAGCCTGGCATTTCTCATGATATACTCTGCCTGTACTAAGAATATATCAAATAAGCAGGGTGACAGTATACAACCTTGACGTGCTCCTTTCCTGATTTGGAACCAGTCTGTTGTTCCATGTCCAGTTCTAACTGTTGCTTCTTGATCTGCATACAGGTTTCTCAGGAGGCAGGTCAGGTGGTCTGGTATTCCCATCTCTTTCAGAATGCTCCACAGTTTGTTGTGATCCACACAGTCAAAGGCTTTGGTGTAGTCAATAAAGCAGAAGTAGATGTTTTTCTGGAACGCTCTTGCTTTTTCGATGATCCAGAGGATGTTGGCAATTTGATCTCTGATTCTTCTGTCATTTCTAAATCCAGCTTGAACCTCTGGAAGTTCATGGTTCATGCACTGTTGAAGCATGGCTTAGAGAGTTTTGAGCATTCCTTTGCTAGCATGTGAGATGAGTGCAATTGTGTGGTCGTTTGAATATTCTTTGGCATTGCCTTTCCTTGGGATTGGAATTAAAGCTCACTTTTTCCAGTCTTGTGGCCACTGCTGAGTTTTCCAAATTTGCTGCCATACTGAGTGCAACACTTTCACAGCATCATCTTTTAGGATTTGAAATAGCTCAACTGAAATTCCATTACCTCCACTAGCTTTGCTCGTAGTGATGCTGCGAAAGACTGAAGCAAAACGAGAAGGTGGTGGCAGAGGATAAGATGGTCAAATAGCATCACTGACTCCATGGGCATGAATTGGAGAAAACTCTGGGAGATGGTGAAGGACAGGGGAGCCTGGCATGCTGTAGTCCATGGGTTCACAAAGAGTCGGACATGACTAAGTGACTGAACAACAACAGCAATAGCAAGAGAAACAGAACCGATAGGATATACAGAAATAGATATACGCAATGAGATTTATTATGGGAATTGGCTCACATGATTATGGGGATTGAGATATGCCACATCTGCAAGCTGGCGTGCCAGGGCGTCTGTAGTTTATCTCTGTGTCCAGAGGTCCTGACTAAAGGCTTGAGGGCCAATAATAACACCGGCATTAAGTCCTGGAGTTTGAAAGCCTGAGAAGCCATAACTCCAGTGTCCAAGGGCAGGAGAAGATAGATGTCACAGCTCAATAAGAAAGAGAATTCACCCTCTCTTGACTTTTTTGTTTCTATTTGGTCTTTCAACAGACTGGATGATGTCAGGCCTCATTGGTTCGGGCACATCTTTTTTACTAGTCTGTATGATTCAAATGCAAAACTCTTCTGGAAATATCCTCACAGACACACCTGGAAAAAAAGTATTTTATCAGCTCTCTGGGCATTCCTTAGCACAGTCATGTTTAGATGTAAGAGTAACCATCACATCCTAACAAATGGCCCTATTCCCTTGGGAGTAGGCTTCTAGGAATCTTCCTAGAACATTTATACTTGTGGAATTATTCCAAGAAAGTGAAAGTGAAGTTGCTCAGAAAGTGAAAGTGAAGTTGCTCAGTCATGTCCGACTCTTTGCGACCCCATGGATTATAGCCCAGGGAATTTTCCAGGCAAGAGTACTGGAGTGGGTTGCCATTTCCTTCTCCAGGGGATCTTCCTGACCCAGGGATCAAACCTGGGTCCTCCCGCATTGCAGGCAGAGGCTTTACCTCTGAGCCACCAGGGAAGCCCCATTATTCCAGGGTCCCTCCTGAAATATACCTGGTCTCACCTTCACTCAGGGGCTGTGATTGTATATACTGACTCAGGCCTAAAATTGGATGAAAGACCTTAAGTCTTTTATGGTGACTCAAGTCAGGTCTCTGTGTGCCAGATGTAGGTTTTGTATTAACATTATATAAATCAAACAGAACGTTAGTAAAACTACCCATTTATCTCAGTTCTTCACTGATTAGCCTATACCAAAGATCCTTGGAGGTCAAACCATTTTGATAATCACCCTGGCTCTGCTGTCTGTCATGTCATCTTGCCTATTTTGCTTTTCATGGTTAAGGGACATGTTTCATCAGCTCATTGAAATGAGAAAGACTAATTAGCAGCATCTTTCTATCTAGAAGGACAACTGCTATAGAACTGCAGAGATTTTCAGGGAAGATGGTGCTTCGGTCTTCTTGAGTGAATATTGTCTAAAGCAGTGTATTTCTCAGTAGTTTGTATGGGCAGTATACTCTGAGCCCTCTCAGGGGATTTAGTTAGGAGATGGTTGTACCTAATTAATCCGTCTATTCCAACATTTCTGTCTTCTTAATCTTGGGACTTCTTGCTGAACAGTTTCTCAAGGATATTTTTTGCACACCAAGTTCATTTAATGAAAGTGTGACCTTATCTATAAATTCATCCTGGTCTATAATTTTGTTCCTCTCTCCATGGTCTAACACTTGTAGAATCTATTTCCCCAGGTTAACCACAATGTAGAATTAATAACAGCATATTTTAATTATTTTGGTGTATAACTTGTTCACTTTTGGAATTAGATATTGTACCATTCTCACCATGACATGTTTGAATTTGGTCCTAGCTAACAATCCTGAGGCAATGAAAGATGCAAGGAGTGGAACATAAGGAAATCTGTCATTCTTTTTTTTTTAATTTTCTTTACATTATCATATTGGTTTTGCCTTACATTGACATGAATCTGCCATGGGTATACATGTGTTCCCCTTCCAGAACCCCCCTCCCACCTCCCTCCTGATTCCCTCTCTCTGGGTCATCCGGGTGCACCAGCCCTGAGCATCAAATCTGGGCTGGCTATTGATTTCACATATGATAATTAATATGTTTCAGTGCTGTTCTCCCATGTCATCCCACCCTTGCCCTCTCCCATAGAGTCCAAAAGACTGTTGCAACCCAGATGTCCATCAACAGACGAATGGATAAGAAAGCTGTGGTACATATACACAATGGAATATTACTCAGCCATTAAAAAGAATTCATTTGAATCGGTTCTACTCAGGTGGATGAAACTGGAGCCTATTATACAGAGTGAAGTAAGCCAGAAGGAAAAACAAAAATACAGTATACTAACACATATATATGGAATTTAGAAAGATGGTAATGAGAACCCTGTATGTTAGACAGCAAAAGAAATGCAGATGTATAGAACAGTCTTTTGGACCCTGTCGTTCTTCTGAAAGGTTTTCTGCTCCAATGAAGCCATAGAGGATCGTAGGTCTGGCAGCTCTCTACTCATCAGACAGGGAAGAAGGAATTGCTTCTGCTGACCAGGGTAGCTCCTGGGGAGTTAGGGATCTGGCATATGCAGAGTTACCTGAGTCTACCCAAGTGTCTCCATTCCAATTACTAAGCTACCGCTCTGTCCCAGACAATGTCCTGCATTTTCCAGGAACACTCAGTGAGGTTAAAATTTGACATATATTCACCAAAACTTGAACTGGGAACCTAAAATCCTGCACTGGTTATTTTCCTTTTCATTAGCCTCAGCAATGTAGTTAGAAGACATTACTGATGGTCCCCATGAACTTCACATCCTTAATTTCTACTATAATATTTTATTGTACAGCCACTCAGTTTGTCCAAGCATTGACTCCAAAATGCACACGTGATCATCTAAATAACTATTTCACTACTTCATAGCGTGGATTTTCCTGTGGAAGTTGCTTAGTCGTGTCCAACTCTTTGTGACCCCCTGGACTACACAGTCCATGAAATTCTCCAGGCCAGAATACTGGAGTGGGTAGCTGTTCCCTTCTCCAGGTTATCTTCCCAAACTAGGTCTCCCACATGGCGGGTGGATTCTTTACCAGCTGAACCACAAGGGAAGCCAAATTTTCCTAGGTTCCACCATTTAGTTCTCATAGGATATTTTCTCTGTTGAGATCTATTTAGATCAGATAGCCCTGGATTTTCATTTCTCTGATACTCTGTTGTGGTGATACATAGTTATAGAGGGCAGAATATAGCCTGATTAATAAAGGGATGTATATATAACATATTTATATATGAGAGGACTCAAGTGACTTAGCGTGCACACACACACACATGGGTTACGGAAACATCGGAAGGGTTGAAGAGGCAAGTTTCAGCATGAACTTCCAGAAACAATCCCCAAAGTCATAGAATGCAAACGGTTGCCAGTATAGTTGGCTGCTGTTGTTTAGTCACGAAGTTATGTGCAAGCTCTTGTGACTCGGTGGACTTAGCCTGCCTGGCTCCTCAGTCCGTGTGATTTTTCAGGCAGGAATCCCGGAGTGGATTGTCATTTCCTCCTGCAGAAGATCTTCCTGACCCAGGGGCTGAAGCCATGTCTCCTGTGTTGGCATATTCTTGTTGAAATGAGGATACTGGGAAACTGCTGCTGTGGTGGCTCGCTCCAGAGCCATGCCGTAGCTGGTGTGACCCACTCCTGCAGAAGGTGTGCTTCATTCTGTGCTTCTCTTCTCACTTCCTCACTTCCGAATTCATTGCACACACATACACACACACAAATGCCTCAACCGGTGGAACCTAAATCATACTGGAGCTTCCTCTGTAGGTTCATCTGGGAAGTATAGCTTTTATTTTCCCAGACTCTGTTGTACACTTGAGAAAGATCCAAGTAGAGGTTGAGTGGATCAGTCTATTATCAATATATTCTTCAATGGATTTTTCATTGCCATACACTTTTCTTTCTGCTACTTTTTCTCTTTTTTGTTGTTGTTTGTATCTGTAATTAGATATTGTTATGGTTTCTATTTACTATTACTCTGTTTGAATGTATATGCTGTTTACTAAAAAAATTTGTGGAGACAGTCAGGGAGCATGGTCTAGAACAGCTGCCAGTATCAATTTGTGAACACTGTCTCGAAACATTTCTCACATAGTCACTATGTCTTCTCTTGGGGCACATTCTCCTTCACTTGGACAAATAAGACAGAGAAATGCTATATATATATACATCTACACATATATATATGTATGTATATGAGTAGTTTTCCAAATTGTGAATTTGTCTTTAGTTCTCTTATTAGCTGACTCTGTTATCTACTGTAAATATGATTATAATTTTTGCCTCATCCCCACTCTGACTTCTGAGTTAGGAGGCTATATCTCAGGAAATAAATGTGGCAAGTATTAAAGGTTGCTCCTTTGGTCCCTTTTATTCTGTGGTTCTATGTGCGTAGAACTGGGTGTCTGTAGTACTTATTGAAGCAAGTAAACAGTAGTTATGAGGTTCCCTGGGCTCTGACACCTGCGTTTAAAGAACTCCTTTTCCTGCAGGAACTCTGGAGAGGTGTAAGTTAGCTGTGACATCCTCTCTGGATTTGGCAAAGAGCCTTCACAATTTATGGCTTGGGATTATGACCATTCCTAGTTTTACCAGAGTTTTCTGTTAAGCCTTTTATTCTTTGTTGTTTTGTAGGCTTAGCTAGCATAGTGTAATAAAAACAGCTTTATCATGACATGTTTTGCCAGAAATTTGGAAATAGGAAAGAGAATGGAAGGGATACTGTAAATTTTCTCTCTTTTAGAGTAGTTATAATAAAAGTCAAGTTCCTTTTTTTTAAAAATTTTCTTTACTTTACTGTGTTGGTTTTGCCATACCATGACATGAATCTGCCATGGGTTTACATATGCTCCCCCTCCAGAAGCCCCCTCCCTCCTCCCTCCCAGTTCCCTCCCCCTGCGACATCTCAGTGCACCAGCCCCAAGCATCAACCCTGGGCTGGCGATTGATTTCACATCTGATAATTAACATGTTTCAATGCCATTCTCCCATATCATCCCACCCTTGCCCTCTTCCACAGAGTCCACAAGACTGTTCTATACATCTGCGTTCCTTTTGCTGTCTTGCATACAGGGTTCTCGTTACCATCTTTCTAAATTCCATATATATGCGTTAGTATACTGTATTTTTGTTTTTCCTTCTGGCTTACTTCACTCTGGATAATAGGCTCCAGTTCCGTCCACCTGAGTAGAACTGATTCAAATGATTTTTTTTTAATGCTGAGTAATATTCCATTGTGTATATGTACTACAGTTTTCTTATCCATTCGTCAGTTCATGGGCATCTAGGTTGCTTCCATGTCCTGGCTATTGTAAACAATGCAGTGATGAACATTGGGGTACACGTTTCTCTTTCAGTTCTGGTTTCCTCAGTGTGTATGCCCAGCAGTGGGATTGCTGGGTCATATGGCAGGTCTGTTTCCAGTTTTTTAAGGAATCTCCACACTGTTTTCCATAGTGGCTGTACTAGTTTGCATTCCCACCAACAGTGTAAGAGAGTTCCCTTTTCTCCACATCCTCTCCAGCATTTATTGCTTGTAGACTGTTGGATGGCAGCCATTCTGACTGGTGTAAAGTGGTACCTCATTGTGGTTTTGATTTGCATTTCTCTGATAATGAGTGATGTTGAGCATCTTTTCATGTGTTTGTTAGCCATTTTTATGTCTTCTTTGGAGAAATGTCTGTTGAGTTGTTTGGCCCACTTATTGATTGGGTCATTTATTTTTCTATAATGGAGCTGCAGGAGTTGCTTTTATATTTTTGAGATTAATTGTTTGTCCATTGCTTCATTGGCTGTTTTTTTCTCCCATTCTGAAGGCTGTCTTTTCACCTTGCTTATAGTTTACTTTGTTGTGCAGAAGCTTTTAATTTTAATCAAGCTCCTTTTTTAAAATTGGATTGACTGTGCTGTGCAGCAGCAGGCTCTCAGTGCCCTGACCAGGGACTGAACCCAGGCCATGACAGTGAAAGGGCTAATCCTAGCCATTAGTCCACCAAGGAACTCCTCTCAAGCTCCTTTTTACTAATGTGGTTTTAACTCCTTTTGCATGTCAGTGCAAGTAACATTTGCTTAATAGCAACAACACAAAGAGAATGAATTTGGTAACTAAATGCATGATGATCTAGTGTGGGATCTAACTAACAGAAAATGGCATTAAGTTGCAAATGACAACTTAAACCTCTACACTGTTTATTAAATGTGTGATAAACACAGCTTTCCCTTTGTATCATTCTCCTGTAGAAACTTCTTATCTGGGGATCCATCGAAAATAGTGAAACTTTGCTTCATTGTTGACCAATCTTCTCTTCAAAACACCTTTGGATACTTAGAGACTCAACAGTATATTAATAATTGGGTTCCCCCAGGCTGTGGAAGGGAATTAAGGGTATTAAGGGTATTAAGCCAGAGTAAAACTAGTAATATTTAGGTCATAAATGGAAATGTCATAGCATTCTGGCATGGTTTGCTTTGCATATTTATGATTTTAGTTATTTATTCCCTACTTTGTTTTGAAAAGGAGTTTAGGCAACTTACAAAAATACACAAAATAAAAACAAGTAAGTGGGAAAATTGAGTTAAAGGGAAAAGATTTTGAAAAAACAAGATGAAGCACAGGGGGAAAGAATTTAACAAATGCTTGCTGCAGAATTCTGTCTACTTGCTTAAAGAGGGCTGACTATTTGGCTCAGAGCTTTTCTAGCAGCCAATGGAAAGAAGCAAGTGTAATTAGTTGCAAGATTCACAAACTTATTGAAATATAAGCAAAGCCACTGCTCAGGAGACCTGTATAATATTGCTGGTACTAAAAAAACCTGACTGAAGTGTAATGGTTTGTTTTAACAGCATTTGTAAAGTAAGTAAAGTAAGTTTCACAGAGAAAATTTTGTGTAGCTTCTTTTAATAAAATTCTGTGGCATAACACCAAAAAGTAATCACATAAAATTGATTCCAGCAGGGGCTAGAATGAAGCAGTTCAGGTGCAGGCTCTCACGGTTTCTAAAATTTGAGTATTCAGATAAATAGTATTTGTTGCAAAATTATATTTATTTCAATTTTAATAATTGTTTTAAATTTATATATGCTATACATATATAAAAAAATTCAAGTAAATGAAAACCTACTTCCTCTTTCCAGGAGGGCTCATCGTTAAAAATTTATATTTTTAAAATATATAGCCAAATGTATCAATGTACTTGTGGTACGTTCATACACACACTTACAGACACATGAGCAGAGTTATATTCTGATGTCCACCACTCATAAATCCAGGTTTGTTACTTTTAAGTCGTACACTTTGGTGTAGGGTCCAGCTGTTGGTCCATGTGGACTAATGGAATAATTTCATCTGGGAAGAGTGCTCTTCATGGTGCCAGGAACAGAAGCCAGGAGCAGATGTGTTCTGAAGGCTATCTGCCAGGACCGTTACCCAGGGATGTACTGTGGAGCAGTCATGCAGACAAGCTTTGCATCTCTGCTCCCACCACCCTTTCCCTCTAGCCAGGCGGTGAACATCACATGCCTTCTTCCAGGTCAGAGAAGTGTAAGTGAACACTCAAGTAGAAAAGGAAAGCTCTTGTCCTCAGTTCCTGCAGATGCCCTGGTGACAAAGAGCCAGTCAGATGCAAAAGACCACTGATAACATGAGAGGGAGCTTGTAAACTCAAAAGGAAGGAGACTTAATAGAAATACTAGTTCAGGGAACTCAAATAATATCACATATGTCCTAAGAGTGATAAAAAAGCTATCACAGCCAGAGAAGATGATTAGGGATTTACTGAATCAAGAGTAGATGGTAATAATGTTATATGTCAATCACATATCAATAAAAAGGAATAAATAGTAATGGTAAAATTAGAAAATATGACTCAAGGAGTATAGTGTAATTATTAACATTAAAATCTCTTTACTTCCAGAAGAGTACAAAATCAAGTGATGAAGAAATTAATGAGCTGGAAATGTGAGAAATGACATAAAATGGCACACAGCTGAAAGGGTTAAAGAAGCAAAAATGTAAGAGAAAAGTTGAGACAGAGATGATATTAAATATTCCAGCATCTATCAAAATGAGTGCCAGATGGAGAAAATAGAATAGACATGATATTTAGGGGAAGGAAAAGAGAATTTCCAGACAGAAAGATATGGTTACTGAAATAAATAAAAACCCCAAATCTTGAGCAGGATGTATTCAAAACACACACACACAAACACACCCACACACGCACACACACACAGCCACGTGGTAGGGAGAGTTTAGTATATGAGGAATGAAAGGCCGTAAAACGTTCTGTAAGGAAAACAGACGATTTACAAAGAAATGAGAGTCTGATTGATATGAACCTTCTTACCAGCCGCATAAGGCTGTAATGGTTGATAAAATCAGAGGTGAAGCATGGAGACTGAAGAAAAGTTGGGGGATAAAAATAAATAGATACCAAATTCTATTTAAAAGTAAACTAGCAAGAAAATAAAGATTAAATATTAGGTAAACTTATAGCTTTTTAGCTAAACAATCTTGAATTATGGAAAGCAAAATGGAAACAAAGCTGAATTTTTTTACTGGATAGAAAATATTTTCAGTCAGGAAAGACAAGGGAGAGAGGGAAGGAGAGTACAGACAGACAGGTGATTATATGTAGGGAAGTGAAGTGAAGTGACATCGCTCAGTCGTGCCTAACCCTTCACGACCCCATGAACGGTAGCCCACCAGGCTCCTCTGTCCATGAGATTTTCCAGGCAAGAGTACTGGAGTGGGTTTCCATTGCCTTCTCCAACATGTAGGGAACTCATGTCTTAACAAAATTTTGAGGTGGTGCTCCTGTTATCTCTTCCTGTGGAAGGAGCCAAGACTGCTGACTCTAGCATGATGGCCTTATACTCTAGTCCTTTACTTTAAACCTGCTGGAAACAGGTCTTTATTCATAATCTCAGTGGTAGTGTGTATTTTTTTTTTTAATTTCAGACAGGTGCTAGTTGGGTGTGGTGTCTTGCATGACCTACGCAGCTGTTAACATCACCTCTAACACTTCCACACAACTTGAGTATCAGCGTATTATAGGAAGTTAAAGAAAATCACAAGTACCCTTAGAACTTTGTAATTCAGGGTAGAGGATTTCAAGTCACCAGTGAGTGTAACAATGTATTAGTTGGAGTTGTCTTTAAAGTGAGAACTAGGGCAATCTGATTTGAATTTCTCACTTTAAAAATGGTTATTGCTTTTTATATATGTTAAAAAATTAAAAACTAAAAAAAATTTTCTACTATATTGTATTTTATTTTATTTTTTTTTATTGTTTTTGCCATACATTGTCATGATATCACCATGGGTTTACATATGCTTCCCCTCCGGAACCCCCCTCCCTCCTCCCTCCCCCCCGGGAAATCTCGCTGCACCAGCCCCTAGCATCAATCCTGGGCTGGTGATTGATTAGACATATGACAACATGCTTCAATGCCCTTCTCCCATAACATCCCACCCTTACCCTCATCCACAAAGTCCACGAGTCTATTCTATACATCTGCGTTCCTTTTGTTGTCTTGCATGTTGGGTTCTCGTTACCGTCATTCTAAATTCCATATATATGCGTTAATATACTGTATTGTTGTTTTTGCTTCTGGCTTACTACACTCTGGATAATGGGCTCCAGTTTCGTCCATCTGAGTAGAATTGCTTCAAATGAATTTTTTTTAATGCTGAGTAATATTCCATTGTGTATATGTACCACAGCTTTCTTATCCATTCGTCAGTTGATGGGCATCTAGGTTGCTTCCATGTCTTGGCTATTGTAAACAATGCAGCGATGAACATTGGGGTACACGTGGCTCTTTCAATTCTAGTTTCCTCGGTGTATATGCCCAGCAGTGGGATTGCTGGGTCATATGGCAGGTCTATTTGCAGCTTTTTAAGGAACCTCCACACTGTTTTCCATAGTGGCTGTACTAGTTTGCAATCCCACCAACAGTGTAAAAGGGTTCCCTTTTCTCCACATCCTCTCCAGCATTTATTGCTTGTAGACTTTTCAGAATGGGAGAAAATAATAGCCAATGAATTAACAGACAAACGATTAATCTCAAAAATATACAAACAACTCCTGCAGCTCCATTCTAGAAAAATAAACAACCCAATTAAAAAGTGGGCCAAAGAACTTAACAGACATTTCTCAAAAGAAGATATAAAAATGGCTAACAAACACATGAAAAGATGCTCAACATCACTCATTATCAGAGAAATGCAAATCAAAACCACAATGAGGTACCACTTTACACCAGTCCTTTATTTTTTTTTTAAAAATTATTCTTTGTTTCAATTGAACTTTGAATCAAATAATAGTTGATAGCTGCTTTTTCATCCATCCCCCTAAATAGAAGTTCTTCTAATTTGGTTTCTTTTAGTAAAATACAAAAACATACCTGGTTTACAATTCTCTCCTACTCTTTGTAACTCTCTTATAGCAAACCTAAACACTAACATACAGGGTAGATTTTGTTGAACCTGTATTTAAAAGCACAGACTTTCTATTATCATGTATTTCAAACTCTATCTACAGGAACCAGTGAGAATTTGAATAATCAGGGAGAACTATGTAACTTGATATCTGGGTGACATTGGGTAAGTTGTTGGGTCACTGCCTCAGTTTGTGAATTTGGGACAAAAATATCTGTCAAAAGTATGGTGTCAAGGATTAAAGGAGGTGATAAATATAAAGTCCCTAGTAAAGAGTAGGTAATAAGAAAATGCTGATTGTCCTTTGAACTCATTTCACATTTTTCTCACTCTTAAATTAAATTAGGATGCTGTTAATTATTTTTAATCTTGCCCTATTTTTTTGCTAATTATGCCATTTAATTTATAACTTTCTATGATTATTTGAGACTCTAGTTTATACTTCTCATTATGTTTTAAGTGTTTCAAGACACAGATTTTGCTTATTTGTAGTATTCAGTGAGAATCTGCAGAATTTATTTTCTTGAGTTGCCATTTCATCAACATTATAGAAGTTTCCTAATGAGATATTGTAAAACCCAATATCTGTTCTTAAAATGTATGAAAGACTCTTAGTAACATTGATTTTCCCATCGTTTTTTTTTCAGTGTTTAAAAATAAACCTAAATATTTGACTTAAGATTTTCAAATTCAAAAGCATACACTAATCATTTTGATCCTGAATCCATAATGGCAAATGTCTCTCTATCTTAACTTCAAATGTTTTGAGAGGTTTATAATCAAGGACTAAAAATGTCAACAAAACACTTCTCTGTCTTTAATCAAGTATTTTTAACAGCTGACTAGATGGTATGACTATACATCCATGTTTGTTTTTTTTCAGATACACTGGAATTTATTTGTGTATAAGCATGTTGTCTTTCTCTCTCTTCAATTTGTGGGAGCTATTGTTTATGTTTGCCTAGCATAAAACATGCCCCACCCTCACATCATAGGAATGGATAAATGATCTCATCAGTGCCAACAAAAGGATTCTTTTCTTTAAAAATATGAATATAAAATAAAAAATATATAAAAATAAAAATATGATAGACTTGTGGACTTTGTGGATGAGGGTAAGGGTGGGATGAGATGGGAGAAGGGCATTGAAGCATGTTAATTGTCATGTGTCTAATCAATCGCCAGCCCAGGATTGATGCTCGGGACTGGTGCAGCGAGATTTCCCGGGGGGGAGGGAGGAGGGAGGGGGGACCCGGAGGGGAAGCATATGTAAACCCATGGTGATATCATGACAATGTATGGCAAAAACAATAATAAAAAAAAAAAATATGAATCTCTAGTGGGTATGCACAAGGAATAAAGTAGCTAAAATAAAGTAATTTATGATAGTGTGACTCTGATTAAGACTTCATAAACACCTTCTACTAAGGCCCCCTCTTCCTTTTATTTTTTTCCCAAGATTTCCTTTTTGATGTGGACCGTTTCTTAAAGTCTTTATTGTTACAATATTATTTGTTTTATGTTTTTGTTTTTTGACCTTGAGGCGTGTGGGATCTTAGCCTCCCAACCAGAGACTGAACCCACACCCCCTGTATTGGAAGACAAAGTCTTAACCACTGTACCACCAGGAAAATCTCCCCCTCTTATTGAAGTTTGTTGAGCTCTCCGTCTGGTATAGTGAGATAAGGTTCTTTCCTTTTCTTTTGGTTGAGGGTCGGGAGGTGGGGAGGGGAGGTAGCATAAGTTAATCAGAATTTTATTTTTCTTTTGAACAATAAGAAAAATACAGAAAATCTCTTTTTGGAATTGCTTTATATACTCTTGGACACAAGAAAATATCATAATAGTAATTCTTTCTGATTCTTGACTCTTGAAGCAAAGTCCTGTTCCTCTTTTCCCTCTTCCATCTCATGTTCCTATGAGAGAATTTAAACCAGTTGTTCAAAGACCACTGTAGAAAAGGCTCTAACTATCGCTACTCTAAAACAGAAACCCAAAGAAAGAAGAGAACTAGAGAGAAATCACAGTCTGGATATTAGGTGATACTGGGGCTTGAAGGAACCTCTGTTCGGGTACTGTGTCGGGAAGCAGAATGCTCAGTGTAGGCCTTCTGTGAGGAAATTCCCTGTAAACAGCTGTGCCTAAGCACACCGTGTGGATTTCTGAAAGCTAAATGACTTTAGGAAAATTCTGCTTGTTTTTGAAGGAATCAATGTACAGTTTCTTTTTGTGATTTGTCAAGCTCTTTATAAGTTATTAGTTGCCTGTTGTGTAGGGGAAAGTGTTTCTATATAGGTATGCTGTCCTTAAGTTAAGACCCGTTTGTGGATTTCAGACAGCCTATAGATACGTTGCTCTCCTTTACTCCTCCCACTGCCCCCTTTTATATTATGTATGATGCCTTCGTTCATAGTTTGTGTGCAAAATTGAGGCTATGGAGGCCCCTGAACTCCCACTTAACATGTTGTCTTTACTGCTGAAAGCTTTTACACCTTCATAAATAGTGCCTAGTTGCTAGAGCCTCTCTATGTGTTATTTCATAGCTTCTCATAGAAGCTTAAGAAATGAGACTTATGAAAGCTTCCACTGATGTGACTATATTGATGCAAACAGAATTGAGAGAGTTCAGTTATTAAGGCTCCTTTAGAACACATTGATAACTGTCAGAAAGTTTTTGGTGAGGTGAAGTTCCGTTTTTCTCCCTATGACCTCATTACTGAACTACAGTGAATGCAAATCTTAAACTAAATTATTGAACAAATATAGATTACCACGTGTGAACAAAACTGTATATGCAGCATTTTCTGTCAGTTTGATTATGTTCCAGCCCTCTTTTCTAGGTGCCCTAATGGCAACCCACTCCAGTATTCTTGCCTGGAGAATTCTATGGACAGAGGAGCCTAGTAGGCCCATGGGGTCACAAAGAAACAAGACTGAGGGACTTAGCACTTTCACTTTCAAGACCATCTTCAATAAAACATTTCAGTTCAGTTCATTGCAGTCGCTCAGTCATGTCCAACTCTTTATGACCCCATGGACTGCCACACACCTGGCTTCCCTGTCTATCACCAACTCTCAGAGTTTACTCAGACTCATGTGGATCGAGTTGGTGATTCCATCCAACTGTTTCATCCTCTGTCATCCCCTTCTCCTCTTACCTTCAATCTTTCCCATCATCAGGGTCTTTTCAAATGAGTCATTTACTTGAAACAATTGCAAAAATGTGCTGAAGGCAGGATTTAGCTGATTTTATATCTGACGAAAGGAAAACAAAATTCTCTACTCTAGGGTCTGGATCCCAGAGCAGTTAAGACCTAAGCCTCAAGCTGAGTCCAAAGATTGAGGTACTAGGGCTTCCAAGATTACTGTGCTTTTATGCAAGGGCAGGAGTCTCTTAAAACTTTAGGTAAGCCACATGTCTTAAATACCACTATTGTTAACACTGAAAACACCTTTTTAATATTTATCATGCTGACAACATAAGCATTCATTTCACAAATGAGACCCCACTTTGTTACTCATTATTTTAATTGTTAAAAATCTAGTATTGGTCACAAATAAAGAAAGGTGAAGTTTTTAGAAGAGCTGTCTCTAAAGTGTGATCTTTCTCATATAATGCTAGATGACCATCCCTGGAATGTGAATTTTCAATTAAGATAATTGATTAAATTTAAGGTGTAATTGGGCTTCCCTCATAGCTCAGTTGGTAAATCATCTGCCTGCAATGCAGGAGACCTGGGTTCGATTCCTGGGTTGGGAAGACCTCCTGGAGAAGGAAATAGCAACACACTCCAGTATTCTTGCTTGGAGAATCCCATGGACAGAGGGCCTGGCAGGCTATAGTCCACGGAATCACAAGAGTTGGACACGACTTAATGATTAAACCACCATCAAGGTGTAATTTAAACTAAATAACACATATTACATAATATACTATTTCTGTTGAAATATTTTAATGCAAACTTAAGGTGTTTTGTTATTCTGAAATTTTTAGAGAGCATGAATGTTCATGGTTTTAGAAGTTCAGGCTCAGGAGTTCTGTGATTCAAATATTACTTTAGTTTTAGCCATATCAATAATTAAATCTAGTTTTGTATCAGAGTTGGAAAGCAAAATGACTGTGAAATAGTAGCTCCAAAATTTCTGAGTCTATTTGGAAGGAGAGTCTACTAATGAAGCTGTGTTTACATAACAAGGCCACTGTTTTTACTGGATATTATGTTTATTTGGATGGCTTTGAATGTGAGATTATGGAGGACCCTGCTTGGATATTTTAACAGGGCAGACTTACGAAATATAAATTTAAAATGTTGAGATGGCATATGTTTTTAATAATTCATTTGTAATGTATGTGAGGCATTTATGCTCAAATTTTAAAATTTTGAATGTTTGATTATTCTGATCTACAAGAGAGACAAAATTATCTGGTGAACGGGAAGCTTTATTGCAGAATTTGATTTGAGTTCTACAATTGACAATAAAATAGTAAGTTTATTTTCTATAACATTAAGCATTAATATATACTTCCAGGGTCTAAACATAATGGCAGGTCTAACAAGAAACAGGTTTATGGTCTAATAAAAAGTACCATTTTATCTTTATTATATTTGGTTTCCTAAGAAATAGTTATTGTACTATACTCCAATTTACTAAATCTGTGTTACATCATACATATAGTTTCGTGGACCAATTACAATTTTTAATATGATTCTTGAAAATTAGTCACAAAGGTGCTTTAATCACTATAAGATCTCACTTTTTCATTTGTAAAACTATGATTCTCTTCTTAAAAGGAAGTTATATTTGTAAATCATCTGATGATAAAAGAATCTGTATAAAATTTGTGAGTTATTCCTTATAGTGAAAATTATGGTGAAATTTTTAAACAGATGATTTTCAATTCGTATGAACTATTTTTTCTTCTGTCCTAAAATCCTACTCTTTACAATTCTTCAGAAACTGAAGTCATTTGTTCTGTGGTTTGTTTTGTGCTAATCTCAAAAGCAATTCTGTGTTTCAAAAAGGCTTAAAGCTATTATGTGGTCCCTCAACTTAGGCAGAGAATGGCTTTTGGGATCACAAATATATGGAGAAGAGTCAAAAAGATCATTCTGAGAGAGAAAAGATAATGAGAAAAGAATAGGGTGGAAGAAAGAGCTCTGAGGAACAACAGCATTAGTGAAAAATATGAGCAAAGGAAAAATTTGAATATTATTGACATCTTAGGTGATAGGAAAAAAGATGAGTAAGTGGTCAAGTGTATCAAACACTGTTTTACATTTCTGGTGAAGTTGTAGAGGGTTTAAACAACCACTGATTTCACTATAAAGGTGAGAATGAATAATAAATAAATAAAAATACAATTAAAAAAATAAAGGTGAGAATGGATAAACTAAAAAGTAGTGTTTGTATTTTAAGTTATCAAAAAGTTGTAGACTCAAGTAAATCTAAATAAATTCCAAACATAGACAAATCTTCTCTGTCTTGTCACAAGTCAGTGCCAAGCACCAGCTTGCATTTCTGGGTTAGTCTGCAAATCGCTAGCAAATATAATAGGCTTGTCATGGGCAAAGAGAAACTGTGAAGAACGGGGGAAACAACCACACTGGGGCTGACATGTTACGTCTTAATCTGAAGGAGACTTAAGAATTCCACTCTTCGCAGTTCTCCCCTGTGGGAATTTTACTGAATAAGCTCAGTTTTGCTGTGAACTTAAAACTGCCCTAGAAAAGAAAGTTTATTAATTTAAAAGAAGTGACATGCAGAATTAATTGGATTGGATTTACACCAGGGTAACTGAATCAGAAGAAAGTAATAGCAAGGGGAGATAAGAAAGCCTTCTTTCGTGATCAATGCAAAGAAGTAGGGGAAAGCAGCAGAACTGGAAAGACTGTAGATCTCTTCAAGAAAATTAGAGATACCAAGGGAATATTTCATGCAAAGATGGGCTTGATAAAGGACAGAAATGGTATGGACCTAACAGAAGCAGAAGATATTAAGAAGTGGTGGCAAGAATACACAGAAGAACTGTATAAAAAAGATCTTCATGACTCAGATAATCATGATGGTGTGATCAGTCAACTAGAGCCAGACATCCTGGAATGTGAAGTCAAGTGGGTCTTAGAAAGCATCACTATGAGCAAAGCTAGTGAAGGGGATGGAATTCCACTTGAGCTACTTTAAATCCTAAAAGATGCTGTTGCGAAAATGCTACACTCAATACGCCAGCAAATATGGAAAACTCAGCAATGGCCACAGGACTGGAAAAGGTCAATTTTTATTCCAGTGCCAAAGAATGCTCAAACTACTGCACAATTGCATGCATCTCACATGCCAGTAAAGTAATGCTCAAAATTCTCCAAGCCAGGCTTCAACAATACGTGAACCATGAACTTGCAGATGTTCAAGCGGGTTTTAGAAAAGGCAGAGGATTCTAATGAGGTGGACAAGCTGGAGCCTATTATACAGAGTGAAGTAAGCCAGAAGGAAAAACAACTATACAGTATACTAATGCATATATATGGAATTTAGAAAGATGATAATGATAACCCTGTATGCAAGACAGCAAAAGAGACGCAGATATATAGAAGAGTCTTTTGGACTCTATGGGAGAGGGCAAGGGTGGGATGATATAGGAGAACGGCACTGAAACATGTAAATTATCATATGTGAAATGAATCTCCAGCTTAGGTTTGATGCATGTTACAGGGTGCTCAGGGCTGATGCACCGGGATGACCCAGAGGGATGGAATCAGGAGGGAGGTGGGAGGGGGGTTCTGGAAGGGGAACACATGTATACCCATGGTGGATTCATGTCAATGTATGGCAAAACCAACACAATAATATAAAGAATATATATATATATATATATATATATATATATATATAAAATAGAAAAGGCAGAGGAACCAGAGATCAAGTTGCCAACATCCAATGGATTATCAAGAAAGCAAGAGTTCCAAAAAAAATCTACTTCTGCTCTATTGACTATGCCAAAGCCTTTGATCACAAGTGGAAAATTCTGAAAGAGATGGGAATACCAGACCATGTGACCTGTCTCTTGAGAAACCTGTATGCAGGTCAGGAAGCAACAGTTAGAACTGGACATGGAACAACAGACTGGTTCCAAATAGGAAAAGGAGGATGTCAAGGCTGTATATTGTCACCCTGCTTATTTAACTTCTATGCAAAGTACATCATGAGAAACGCTAGGCTGGAAGAAGCACAAACTGGAATCAAGATTGCAGGAAGAATTATCAATAACCTTAGATATGCAGATGACACCACCCTTATGGCAGAAAGTGAAGAGGAACTAAAAAGCCTCCTGATGAAAGTGAAAGAAGAGAGTGAAAAGTTGGCTTAAAACTCAACATTTAGCAAACTAAGATCATGGCATCCAGTAACATCACTTCATGGAAAGTAGATGGAGAAACAGTGGAAACAGTGTCAGACTTTATTTTTTGGGGCTCCAAAAATCACTGCAGATGGTGGGTGATTGCAGCATGAAATTAAAAGATGCTTACTCCTTAGAAGGAAAGCTATGACCAACCTAGATAGCATATTGAAAAGCAGAGACATTAGTTTGTCAACAAAGGTCTGTATAGTCAAGGCTATGGTTTTTCCAGTAGTCAAGTATGGATGTGAGAGTTGGATGGTGAAGAAAGCTGAGTGCTGAAGCATAGATGCTTCTGAACTGTGTTGTTGGAGAAGACTCTTTTGAGAGTCATTGGACTGTAAAGAGACCCAACCAGTCCATCCTAAAGGAGATCAGTCCTGGGTGTTCATTGGAAGGACTGATGTTGAAGCTGAAACTCCAGTACTTTGGCCACCTCATGCAAAGAGCTGACTCACTGGAAAAGACCCTGATGCTGGGAAGGATTGGGGGCAGGACGAGAAGGGGCTGACAGAGGATGAGATGGCTGGATGGCATCACTCACTCGATGGACATGGGTTTGGGCAGACTCCAGGAGTTGGTGGTGGACAGGGAGGGCTGGTGTGCTGCAGTTCATGGGGTCACAAAGAGTCGGACACAACTAAGCAACTGAACTGAACTGATTAGTAACAGATCAATAGAATTAATCTAAACTAAAGAATGTAGGATAAGACAATTAAAAAATTACTGAATAGTAAAGCAGAATCTAAAAGGAAAATATAATATGTCCTAGTATACGTGTAATTTATGTTCCAGGAAAGAAGGAGAATGGGCAGATAATAAAATATGAAGGGAAAATAGCGTATATATTTTCAAAGCTGATTAAAGTCTCAAACCCCAGAATCAAGAAGCCTGCTGAATATCAGGCAGGATAAACACAAAGAAAATCTTGCCAAGGTAAATCATAGTCAAACTGTTGAAAACCAAAAATAAAGAGAAAAACCCTAGAAACAGTCTTGATTTTAATCAAGATCATTGATTGACTAAATACACAGAAGCTAGAGAAATGGAATAACATCTTTGAAACACTAAAAGGATTTCAGTACACAATTCTTTACCTAACGAACATATCTACTACAATTAAAATGAAGTAAACATGGCTTCAGACAAATTACGAGGTTATTCTTCACTAGCAGACATGCCTGAACAGTAGGTTAAAGAAGTTTTTTTTTAGAATGAAGAGAATTTGCCCAGTTGGAAAATTGGATATTTAATAAGAAAACAAAGAACACAGAAAAGGATAAACATGTGGATTAATATAAAAATGAAAGTCGTAAGTCAGTTATATCAATAATTATATAAATATTGATGAAATAAACTGCAAAATGCAGAAAATGTCAGCTTGGACTTAAAAGGAAGACCCAATAATACAATTTATAATTGGGTCTCATTTTATAAGCAGACTGACATTAAGCCATTAAAAATAAGGATGCAGAGGACTTCCCTGGTAATGCAGTTGATAAGACTCCTCCTGCCAATGCAGGGGTCAGTGGTTTGATCTGTGGTCTAAGAAGATTCCACATGCCGTGGAGAAACTAAGCCTGTGCGCCACAACTGCTGAAGTGTGCACACTCTAGGGCATCTGAACTGTAATTAATGAGAACTGTACCTGCAGCCTGTGCTCTGCAACCAGACAGAAACCACTGCAAGGAGAAGCCCGTGGGCTAGAGCTAGAGAGTAGCTCCCACTTCCTCAACTAAAGAGAGCCGTGTGTAGCAATGAAGACCCAGTACAGCCAAAATATAAATAAATACATAAATAATAAGGATGCAGAGAGGTTGGAAGCAAAACAACTGAAAATCCTATCATAAAATAGATTAATTTAGCTAAAATTAGTATTAGATGAAGTAAACTTTAAATCAGTGGATACTATCTGAAATTAAGAAAAAAGTCTGGAGAGTTTCCATGACTAGATTTTAAAATTTATTCAAAAGTCACAGTAATTAAGACAGTGTGGTATTGGTGTGAGGATAAATAAGTAGATCAGCAGAGCAGATTACAGTGTAAACCTACACATATAGAGTCACTTAATTTTTTACAAAGATGCCAATATAATTTAAACAGGAAAAAAAAATCCTTAAAATATTGGTGTCAGGAGCACCATTAAATGAATATTTATAAAACCAAAAATGTTTATGACCACTTCATGCTGTACATGAAAATTAATTTGTGACATAGATCTAAACATGAATGCTAAATAACTGGAAGAAAACAAAGGCAAAATTTTATGACTGTAAAGACGGCAAAGATTATTTAGACAGGATACAGAAAGCACTAAGCAAAATATTTTTTACATAGATAGTGCAAAGATTTTAGCAAAATTAAAGTTTCTTTTTCTCAATAGACATAAGTAAGTCAAAGACTTAGAGAAAATATTTACAATATATACATCTAACAAAGAACCAATATGGAATAACTAAACACTGACTTGTAATGAATAATAATTTGTGGCTAATAAAAGATAGATAATCCAGTTAAAATACATAATGTAGGTGAATCTTCATTTCACAACAAAAAAAACATTTGAATGGTCAATAAAAATATAAAAGCTGCTAAGATCATTCATCATCAGGGAAATGAAAATTTAAACTGTAATTAGAACTCTTCATATTTATAAGAATAAAATGATTTTACTAAAAATATAAGATATACAAAATCAAGTAGGGTCAGTATACCTCATAAGTTGCAGGGAGTGTGCAAAATGGTGCCAAAACCTTGGATAATTTTTTTGCAGTTTCTTGTGAAGTTTAAAAAGGCATTGCCCAAAGAAAGGCAATGCTAAAGAATGCTCAAACTACTGCACAATTGCATTCATCTTACACATTAGTAAAGTAATGCTCAAAATTCTCCAAGCCAGGCTTCAGCAATATGTAAACCATGAACTTCCAGTTGTTCAATGTGGTTTTAGAAAAGGCAGAGGAACCAGAGATCAAATTGCCAACATCCGCTGGATTATCGAGAAAGCAAGAGAGCTCCAGAAAAACATCTACTTCTGCTTTATTGACTATGCCAAAGCCTTTGACTGTGTGGATCACAATAAAGTGTGGAAAATTCTGAAAGAGATCGAATACTAGATCATCTGACTTGTCTCTTGAGAAACCTGTATGCAGGTCAGGAAGCAACAGTTAGAACTGGACATGAAACAATAGACTGGTTCCAAATAGGAAAAGGAGGATGTCAAAGCTGTATATTGTCACCCTGCTTATTTAACTTATATGCAGAGTACATCATGAGAAACGCAGGGCTGGAAGAAGCACAAGCTGGAATAATGACTGTCGGGAGAAATATCAATAACCTCAGATATACAGATGACACCACCCTTATGGCAGAAAGTGAAGGAGAACTAAAGAGCCTCTTGATGAAAGTGAAAGAGGAGAGTGAAAAAGTTGGCTTAAAGCTCAACATTCAGAAAACTAAGATCATGGTATCTGGTCCCATCACTTTATGGCAAATAGATAGGGAAAACAGTGTCAGACTTTCTTTTCGGGGGCTCCCAAATCACTGCAGATGGTGATTGCAGCCATGAAATTAGAAGACACTTACTCCTTGGAAGGAAAGTTATGGCCAACCTAGACAGCATATTAAAAAGCAGAGACATTACTTTGTCAACAAAGGTCTATATAGTCAAGTCTGATTTTTCCAGTAGTCATGTATGGATGTGAGAGTTGGACTATAAAGCTGAGCACTAAAGAACTGATGCTTTTGAACTGTGGTGTTGGACAAGACTCTTGAGAGTCCCTTGGACTGCAAGGGGATCCAACTAGTCCATCCTAAAGGAGATCAGTCCTGGGTGTTCACTGGAAGGACTGATTGAAGCTGAAACTCCAGTACTTTGGCCATCTCATGCAAAGAGCTGACTTATGTGAAAAGACCCTGATGCCTAGAAAGATTGAGGCAGGAGGAGAAGGGGACAACAGAGGATGAGATGGCTGGATGGCATCACTGATTCAATGGACGTAAGTTTGGGTGAACTCCGGGAGTTGGTGATGGACAGGGAGGCCTGGCGTGCTGCTGTTCATGGGGTCACAAAGAGTCAGATGTGACTGAGCAGCTGAACTGAACTGAACTGTAAAGTTTAAACATGCACATACCTTTGACTTTGCAAGTGTACATGTAGGTATATCCCCACCCCACCTCTAAATTAGTTCACAAATTCACAAAAAGTTTTGTATAAGAAGGATGCTTATATTAGTTTTGTTCCAGTAGAGCATCAGGCAAAGCACGGAAGTTGAGAATATAATGATTTCAGTAGAAAAGGTGATTAAATCGGTGCTAGCAGTAAAGACCCCTCCTGACAATGCAGGACATGGAGGAGATGCAGGTTTGATCTTTGGGTCAGGAAGATCCCTTGGAGGAGGGCATGGCAACCCACTCCAGTATTCTTGCCCGGAGAATCCCATGGACAGAGGGGCCTAGTGGGCTAACGTCCATGGGGTTACAAAGAGTTCAACACGACTGAAGTGATTTAGCATGCAATCTGAGAAAGAAGCAACCTTGGAACTGAAGTTTTGTCCACCTTTGGCCCAACAATGGAGCCATTGCCTTTAACAATGTGAACTTCAAGTACAGCTCAGATGGCTCTCTGGTACTGAAGGATCTGAGAGCAAGCGCTGACTCAAGAGAAAAGGTTGACATTGTGGGAAGAATAGGAACTGGAATAAGTTCCCTCATCACTGCCTCTTTTAGATAGTCAGAACCCAGTGGTACAATTTTAATTGATATCAATTCAACAACCCAAATTGGATTTCACAGTTTAAGGAAGAAAATGTCAAGACTACAAACAACCCATGAAAGACTGGAAACAACCCAAAAGTTTATCAACAGGAAATGTGAAAACAAATTGTCATTAATTTCATATAATGAAACACTATGGCAGTAGTGAAAGTGGTAATAAACCACAAACACACTCAATCACCTTAGTGAGTCTTTAAAATATTATTTGTGTGAAAGAAGCTAAACACAAAGAATACACACCATGTGACTTCATTAAAAAAATATATTGGAGTATCAGTTCAGTTTAGTCGCTCAGTCGTGTCCAAATCTTTGCAACCCCATGGACTGCAGTAGGCCAGGCTTCCCTGTTAATCACCAACTCTCAGAGCTTACTCAAGCTCATGCCCATTGAGCTGGTGATGCCATGTAACCATCTCATCCTCTGTCATCCTCTTCTCCTCCCACTCTCAATCTTTTCCAGCATCAGGATATTTTCAAAAGTCAGTTCTTCGCATCCGATGGCCAAAGTATTGGCATTTCAGCTTCAGCATCATTCCTTCCAATGAATATTCAGGACTTATTTCTTTGAGGATGGACTGGTTGGATCCCCTTGCAGTCCAAGGGACTCTTAAGAGTCTTCTCCAACACCACAGTTCAAAACCATCAATTCTTTGGCACTCAGCTTTTTTTATAGTCCCAACCCTCACGTCCATACATGACTATGGGAAAAACCATAGCTTTGACTAGGCAGACCTCTGTTGACAAAGTAATGTCTCTGCTTTTTAATATGCTGTCTAGGTTGGTCATAACTTTCCTTCCAAGAAGCAAGCTGTTTTCAATTTCATGGCTGCAGACACCATCTGCAGTGATTTTGGAGCCCCAAAAAATGAAGTCCATCACTCTTTCCCCATCTATTTGCCATGAAGTGATGGGACCAGATGCCATGATCTTTGTTTTCTGAATGCCAACTCTTTCACTCTCCTCTTTCACTTTGATCAAGAGGCTGTTTAGTTCCTCTTCACTTTCTGCCATAAGGGTGGTGTCATCTGCATACCTGAGGTTATTGATTTTTCTCCTGGCAATCTTGATTCCAGCTTGTGCTTTATCCAGCCCAGTATTTCTCATGATGTACTCTGCACATAAGTTAAATAAACAGGGTGTTAATATACAGCCTTGACTGTATATTGGACTGTCAAGGATTTGGAATTGACTTGGAACCAGTCTATTGTTTCATGTCCAGTTCTAACTGTTGCTTCTTGACCTGCATACAGATTTCTCAGAAGGCATAGTTGATTTATAAATTTGTGTTGGTTTCAGGTGTACAGTAAATGAATCAGTTTTATGTATACCTGTATCCACTCTTTTTTAGATTATTTTGACCATATAGGTCATTACAGAGTAATGACTAGAGTTCCCTGTGGTATACAGCAAGTCCTTATTAGTTATCTATTTTAGATATAGTATCTTTTTTTTTAGATTCCACATTTGAGCAATATCCTATATTTATCTCTCTCCATCTGACTTCACTCAGTATGATAATTTCTAGGACTCTCATATTGCTGTAAATGGCATTATTTCATTCTTTTTTATGACTGAATAATATTCTGTTGTATATATGTACCACATCTTTGTTACCCACTCCTTTGTTCTTTTCAGTCTTTGTTATCCAGGTGTTAGCTATTTTGGCCTTGTTCTCTAATTTTGTCTATTCTTCCTTGCTTTCCATTTCTTTGTCATTTTGTTTCCTTTATTGAAGACTTTTTAAACTGAATTTTCAGCCTTTCTATTGAATTTTCCATTTCAGGATATTTATATTTATTTTAAAAACTTCTTTATACATCTCTGAATGTTTTTTTTAATCCATCCCTTTCTTGTTTCATGGTTGTAACATGTTTTCTTGTTTATTAATGATAGACTTTGAAATTTTGTTCTGCTGTAATGTCAGTTTCTTAAAAATCACTTTGTTTGAAACCATGTTGAAGACTTTACTGAGATTTCTGGTGTCTTTTGTATTAGTCTCATAATTAAAAGTTTGGGGTAAAAATGGTAATTGGAAACTCTGAAAATATAGGTGGAAATTACTGACTGGCTTCTCTAGAATGATCAGAATGGGATTTTTGCTGGAGAACTCCAGTATCCCAATACTTTAACATTTTTCTAAGACTGTGGGTTTCTAAGAGTTTCCTTTTATAACACAAATTACTTTTTGGAATGCAAAGTTCAGTGCTCTGGTAGTCAAGTGGGAAAACAGGTTATGTGTCTCAACTTTTAACATTTAATCCGGTTAATACTAGTCATTCAGTCCTTCTCCAGAAAAGAATTCTCCAGTATTCAACCAGTACTGAGGAAGAGTAGCTATCAGATTATGAAGAGGAAAGTGTGTGTAGGGAAACCCTAATTTGTAACACATCTTTTACCCAGTCCTCCTTATTTTAACCTTGAAACCCTTTGGGTTTCCCTGATGGCTCAAATGGTAAAGAATCTGCCTGCAGTATAGGAGACCCAGATTTGACCCCTAGGTCAGGAAGATCCCTTGGGGAAGGGAGTGGCAACACCCTAGAGTATTCTTCCATGGAGAATTCCCTGGACGCAGGAACCAGGCAGGTCACAATCCATGGGGTTGCAGAGTTTGGCATGTCTGAGTGACTAACATTTCCACTGTAAATTTCAGAAAAACCCGTTACAAATGTTGAACCTTTTGAGGATTCTTCTTGGTAAACTAAAATCAAAGTCTTAGATTTTATTACTGCTTATTTTTGATTAGGCATTCAAACTCCCATCCATCTTTCTGGGTTCCAAAATTTTGTTGCTGTTGTTTTTGTTTGTCTTGTGATTTTTTGTCTTTAAAATATGCAGTCAGAGTGAGGTTTTTGGAGGCAGAGAATTGAATTGTTTATTAAATGTACTCTTTTAACTCAGAAGACTTTTTTGGTTGTTTGTTTGATGTTTCTCCTGTTTCTTGAGGTGGGCTTGTATTGCTATGAACCTTCTACAAACTAGCACAACTACTATGGAGAACTGTGTGAAGATTCCTTAAAAAACTGGAAATAGAACTTCCATACAACCCAGCAATCCCACTGCTGGGTATACACATTAAGGAAGCCAGAAATGAAAGAGACACATGTGACCCCAGTGTTCACTGCAGCACTGTTTACAATAGCTAGGACATGGAAACAACGTGGATGACCATTGGCAGACAATTGGGTAAGGAAGTTATGATACATATACACAATGGAATATTACTCAGCTATAAAAAAAGAACACATTTGAGTCTGTTCTAATGATGTGGATGAAACTGGAGCCTATTATACAGAGTGAAGTAAGTTAGAAAGAGAAACACCAATATAGTATATTAATTCATATATATGGAATTTTAAAAGACTGTAATGACTACCCTATATGCAAGACAGCAAAAGAGAAGAGATGTAAAGAACAGACTATTGGACTCTGTGGGAGAGGGCGAGGGTGGGATGATTTGAGAGAACAGCATTGAAACATGTATATTACCACATGTGAAATAGATGACCAGTGCAAGTTCAATGCATGAAGCAGGGCACTCAAAGCCCATGCTCTGGGACAACCCAGAGGGATGGGGTGGGGAGGGAGGAGGGAGGGGGGTTCAGGATGGGGGGACACATGTGCACCGTGGCTGATTCATGTCGATGTGTGGGGAAAACCACCACAATATTGTAAAGTAACCAGCCTCCAAATAAATTAAATTAATTAATTTAAAAAAATAAATAAATAAATTGACTTTAGAGGGTAAGAAATGAAGTCTTGTCCTAAAAGGTTTTCTCCTATAGTTGATATCTAATCTCACTGCATTGTGGTCAGAAAAGATGCTTGG
>SRVM01040441.1:0-18055 GCA_007570785.1 Antilocapra americana
AATATTCCTTGGAAGAACTGATGCTGAAGCTGAAACTCCAATTCTTTGGCCACCTGATGCTAATAACTAACTCACTGGAAAAGACCCTGATGCTGGGAAAGATTTAAGGCAGGAGGAGAAGGGGATGACAGAGGATGAGATGGTTGGGTGGCATCACCAACTCAATAGACATGAGTCTGAGTAAGCTCTAGGAGTTGGTGATGGACAGGGAAGCTTGTCTTGCTGCAGTCCATGGCGTCGCAAATGGTTGGACATGGCTGAGTGACTGCAATGATCTGATTGAGGCACAGGCAGCTGGTACCAGCACAGGCACCTCCTCTCTAAGCAGTGTATTATTGCAGTCCCACCCTCAATGGCCTCCCAGGTTCTGCATGTGCAAGAAGAAGAAGAAGGACCATGGTGGGTGGAGGAGATGGTAAGAGTCTGCTGCTCAGATGACCAAGGAGTCCCCTCGGTCAGTAAAGCTCTTGAGCTCAAAACAGTCTATACAGGTACAGCATGGCATGCATGCTAGTGCGTCTGACAGAAGGTGAATTCCGTTCCATAAATACTCATTTAACACCTTTCACAATATGTGCACAATATGTACGAAGTTGGTTCAGTCATGTCCAACTCTTGGCGACCCCAGGGACTGTAGCCTGCCAGGCACCTCTGTCCATGGGATTCTCCAGGCAAGACTACTGGAGTGGGTTGCCATGCCCTCCTCCAGGGGGATTTTCCCAAGCCAGGGATCAAACTTGTGTATCCTTAAGTCTCCTGCATTGGTAGGTGGGTACTTTACCACTAGTGCCACCTGGAAAACTCCCGCTTTTCACAGGCCCAGCATTGTGCTGAGCACCATGAGGACATAGAAATATCTGAGTCCTGTCTCTCAGGGGCCAATAGTCCTCTCGGGAATGTAACTGGCCAGGTGATGTGTGTACACGTGGTCCAGGAAAGGAAGTTGGGGGAGGTGGCGCCCAGATACTAAGAGACAGCTGTGATGTCCAGTCAGGAGGGCCTCCTGTGACAGCTCAAGGGAAGTCGGGGCTGCAGGGAGCAGGAAATAGCCTTGCCTTGGGGCATGGGAGTCAGGCCACTGACTCTGTTGTGCTGAGCTAAGGGCAAGGACGTGGGCCCTTCAGAAAGTACCGAGGGCCAGCCCGTGGGGGTCACAAGGAGTAAGACCAGTGCCTAGTAGAGCCTAGGTCCTTGACAGAGCATGGTAACTACTAACCAGCTGGGCCTCTACCTCATGCCCCAGCTGGGGAGCCTTATCCAACAGAGGTGGGTGAGGGGTCAGGTGCCCCATGGCCAATGGGGGGCAGAAGCATCCTGCAGGCCCCAGCAGCCAAAGTTGCTAAGGAAATGAGGACAGAGTGCAAGGAGCATAGGGCAGGACATGCTGGGTGACAAGAACTCCCAAAACAAAGGCTCAGAGGCACAGAAAAGACAGCAGATGCCTGACCTGCTGGAGCAGAGGGATGGGGATGGGGTGAAGAGGCAAACAGAGGGTGTAGGGCAAGTCAGACAACTGAGCTCTTAGCAGCTTAGTGGAGAGACCACACACTATAGCTGGTGGAACTGGATGGCTGGGGATCAAGTCCTGACTTCCTCTTCCCAGCTGTGCCACTTTAGGCAACTTACTTAACCTCTTTGAACTCTGGTCCTTCAACTAGGGATGACAACAGCACTTGCCTCACACGGTTGTGGTAAGGACTGAGTTACAAACTATGAATCACTGAGAACAGTGTACTGACACATAGTGCTCAGTAAACATCTACAAAGGTGATAGTTATGTAGAGTAAAGCAGTCGGAACATGAACCAATATTTTCCAGATTGTTTCCCATGGGATCCTCAACTAAAAGATGCGTCCATCCAAAAGATTCTTACAGCCAATTTTGGAAAACGTCTCCTGTTATATCCACATCAAGCTCTGACAAGTCCACAGTGAGAAAAACAAACAAAACCAAAAAATCCTAACTTTATTTAGCCCAGTGTTTCCCAAACCTAGAGGATTATGGAAACCTCTGCATACCTTGGAGGACAGTGCTACACAAGCCACCAGTATGGAAAGTGCTGTGGAGGTGGGCAGTAGGGGAGTCTATGAAAGTGGTGGAAAGCATCTCCAGGAAAAGCCATGTGGCAGGGGTTGAGCCACAGCGAGATTCCTGTGCCCAGAGAGGAGAAGGGAATAAGGCCAGTGAATTGCCAGAGCTGAGAGCCCCAGAGAAGAAGGGGTGGGCAAACAGGGTTGACCCAGGGCAGGGCAGACAGAGAAGAGAGAAGATACAGAGGCGATTCTGAACATTACATTTGAGGAGGGAGGAAATGCAAGAGCAAAAAGGAGGTGAGGGCTGAGGGCCACCCCTCATTCCACCCAGCCCCTGGTCACCCTTCCTGATTTGTGCCTGAGGTGGTATAAGCCCTGTGGCTTCCCACAGGATAGGGGGGTCTGGAGAGAGAAGGGTGGCAGCAGCTGCTTACTGGGAGAGAATAACAACTGGAAGACACAGAGACGTTCTATCCCTGCTATACAAAGACTATGTGATTAGAGAATTGACAACAGTTGTCCAGGGCCTCTAGGCTGAACTTCGGGCTGGTGATGAAAAGAAGCAGAAGCTATACTCTGCACTCCAGGAATGGGCTCTGCTGACCATTAAAGGCTGAGCGACTTCAGGGAAGTTGCTCCATGTCTCTGGTCCAACCTTCTTCTAAGTTTGGTCCTCAAGCCCCACTTCCTTTGTTCTTGGTTACATCAGCCACAGCCATAACATTTCTCCACCCTTGCTCTGGTACCAAAGGCCTTCCCCACCCCATGTACTCAAGTTTCTGCACCCTATCACTGTCATCACCCCACCCGTGGCCTCCTGGCCCAGTCACTCACCCCTGGAAGGCCTGCTGGCAGCATTGGTACACCTCAAAGCTGTTGCTGCTGAGGGTCTTGTTCAGGAGGGGCACAAAGTCCACTGCAGGTCCCCTGGGCATGTAGAGGATGCCTGTGCAGAGAAAGCAGCTAGTGGGCAGGGTCCAGCCCCTTACTATCCCCCTCAACCCTACCCAACGATTGCCAGAGAGGCCAAGGCCCCAGTGCCTAGCCCTGGACTGAGCCCACCAGGCCTGTACTCACTGGTCACACAGGCGTTCACCAGGGACACACAGGCCCCCGTGCAGTGCGCCTGGAGCACGATCTTGGAGAATTTGCCCATCCACTGGGGAGACATGGAGGCTTCAGGAGGACAGGAGGGCTCAGGTCCAGGACTCCACAGGCCCCTCTGGCTTTGTCTGCTTACCAGCCTTCCTCTTCTGGGGGCCATAGGAACAGACGCTGCCCTCCTGATGCTTGTTGAATCTGAGAGTCCTCATTGGCCTGACTAGATAGCAGTCCACACTTCCCCACGTGTCATCAGTGGCAGGTGTAGGGAAAGAACATTGAGTTTGGAGTCAGGCAGACCCAGGATTAAACACAGGTTCATCCATTTATTAGGATTGCCTGGTGGCTCATATGGTAAAGAAAGCTCCTGTCTGCAATGCAAGAGACCTAGGTTGTATCCCTGGGTTGGGAAGATCCCCTGGAGAAGGGAATGACAACCCACTCCAGTATTCTTGCCAGGATAATTCCACGGACAGAGAATCCTGATGGGTTGCAGTCCATGGGGTTGCAAAGAGTCAGATACGACTGCACGACTAACACAGTGACAGTTAACAGCCACTTTATAGCTGAGTGACTCGGGTCACATTTCACTTTTGCACAGCTCAGTTAGCTTTTCAATAAAACAGCATGGTTGCACCACTAGGCAGGGGACTGTGAAGGGTGAAACGTTTTTGTTTTTGTTTTTTTTTGTAAAAAGCTAATAGTTCTATAGAGACTTCCTCCCCAGGCCCCACAGGGCCTATCTGTCCACTGTGGGTATGGGAACTGGCAGGTCAAAGCTTCGGCCGGGCAGCCAATGCCATGCCTCTGGACCCCTCCTAGGGCCCTGGGCCAGCCAAGCAGCAGAGTAATCATGAAATTCCAGGGTTGGGAGGGAGTTCCATGACCTCCTTGTTCAGGCTCTGCCTTAGACCAAGAGGAGAACTGAGGCATACAGATCTCTTGGAAGTTGTAGGTATCTGAGAGCCAGAACTGGAGACCAACCCCTGCTGCAATCCCTGCCCTTTATAGGAGGCTGGGGAGGCCCCACTAGGACTCACTCAGGCCTCTCAGCATGATCCCAATGGAGCTGAAGTTGGTGAATCCGCAGAGGGCTTAAGTTCAGATTTTATTTTATTCTTATTTAATTTTTAACTTTTTGGCCAGGCCACACAGCTTGTGTAATCTTAGATCCCCAAACAGGGATTGAACCCATGTCCCTGCATTGGAAGCATGGAGTCTTTAACTGCTGCATCATCAAGGAAGTCCCTAGAGTAGGTATGTAAGCAACACAACTCTCTTTCCCTTTTGCTGTGAACACTTGTGTAATTTCCTAGAAGTACTAATATCCAACATGGGATAATTTGGGTAGAATAAAAAGGCTTAGACCCATACCTTGCACCACAAAAAACTAATTCTAGATCAATTAAAGCAGATACATATTAACACTTTAAACATTAAATATTAGAAAATATAGGATAATATTAGTATTGTTACAGAATAGCATTTTGCTCTCATCCTGGAGAGGAGCAAACTGAGGCTCTTATAAGTGACTGAAGAAGTTCACACAGCAAAAAGGCAGTTGTGTCACAATTTGAACTCAGTTTTGTCTGACTCCCAAGATCACATCATTTTAACTACTTCATCATACTGTTTCAGGAACTTAACCTTTACCAGGAGGTAAGTTTCTAAATTTAGAAATAATGTAAGAAATGCAGAGGTTTGGTATAAATTTGTAGTTTTAGAAAAAAATTCTGAATATGGAATGAAGAGAAACAAAAATAAAAATAACCAGGAAAAAATATATGTAGAAAATGTGGAACTTCCTGGTGGTTCAGTGGCTAAGACTCCATACTTCCAATGCAAACAGTCCAAGTTTGATTCCTAACTGGGGGGCTAAAATCCTACATGATGCATGGTGTGGCCAAAATGTTTTAAAAAGAAAATGAAAAAGAGTCAATATCTTTATAACATACAGAGTTTTATACATTGATTGAAAACATTAAGGTACTTGCATTCTGCTTACTCACCTACAATCACCCTCCAGACAGCAGCCCAACTACTGCTAAAATGTCAGAAGTCAAATTTTCAGTGACTTCAAACTGTTCTTTGGCCTGGGCCACTCTGTTACGATTAACACCTGTTCTAAGTGGACTTCTCTCACTTCTCCAAACCAGTGCTTTGGACAACCTCAGAGCCTTTGAATATACCTCTTTCTTTGCCTGGAATGCTAGTACCCATTTCTTCTGGCCTCTGCCCCTCCCTCCAAGTCTTGGTCTAAATATCCATCTCACTGAAGTCTTTTTTTGTCCGCAATGCATAGCACGTGGAATCTTAGTTCCCTGTCGTTGGAAAGAACCTGAGCCCCCTTCAGTGGAATCGGAGAGTCTTAACCACTGACTAGGGAGGCCTCCCCTGTCCAGTCAGTCCTATCTAGTCAAGGATAGACCCCATCCCTGATTCTTTTTATTGTTTCCATCATAGAATTTACTGCAGATTGTGGTTTAAAATTTTGTATTCCTTTGTTTTCTTGTGTCTTTCACTAGATGTAAGTTTCATGTCACCAGGGACCATGTCTGTCTAATTCCCCATTTTATCTCTGGTACACAGAAGAAGGCCTGGCAACTCAGAGGTCTCAACAAATACTTGCTGAAGTAATGAATTTCATTGAAAAATATCCTGAAGGCATATGAGTATGTGTGTGCTCAGTCACTTTAGTCATGTCTGAGTCTGAGACTCCATGGACCGTAGGCTGTCAGGCTTCTCTGTCCATGGGATTTCTCAGGCAAGAATACTGAAGAGGATTGCCATTTCCTCCTCCAGGTGGTCTTTCCAATCCAAGGATCAAACCTGTGTCTCCTGAATTCCAGGTGGATTATTTACTGCTGAACCACCAAGGAAGCCCAAAGGTACATACTGCCGCTGCCTCTAGAGAAGACAGTGATACTGGAGCTAAAATTAGGAGTGCGGGGAAATCTGAGCTTTTTACTCCATACAAACCTTAACAAAAACTAAAGAGTACATTTCTTTATCACTAAAAAATAATTTCAAAGACACAAAAAATATTTTATATTAAAAGCTCCTAGTAACCCAGGAAACACACGTTAAAACAATGAGCTATTATTATTTGCCCATTAAAGTAGCAATACTTATTCTTGTTTTTAAAAGGCTGCTCTGCCTGTTCAGGTGTAGTTAAATCAATGCTCACAGGCAGAGCTGGGGTGGTTTCAGTTGTTATAACTCTTTGCAAAAGTTACTGGCAGCACACACACAAGGATTCATGCCATACAATTC
Source organism: Antilocapra americana (assembly GCA_007570785.1). Taxonomy (NCBI): domain Eukaryota; kingdom Metazoa; phylum Chordata; class Mammalia; order Artiodactyla; family Antilocapridae; genus Antilocapra; species Antilocapra americana. The sequence continues at coordinate 6,408 of SRVM01040441.1, forward strand.
AGTCATCCCACATCTTGAAAATCTCCTGTGGAAACCGTCTTCTTAGAGGGAAACTTTCAGTGTAAAACCAACTCATTTCAGCACTGAGTATAAGAGCCAAATGGTAGAATTAGATATTATATTATTATGTTTACATTTATTATCGTATAATTAGATATAATTGACTATATATTATAATAGGTGTCATTTGGGGATGATGATATAATGAATAATTTTTTGATTCTTAAACATGTTACATTGGCTGTTATTCTTTTCAAAAGTGTCACTTTAGAAAGCTTTTACAGGTGTTTTTTTTTTAAGTCTTAACTGCACAAACCAACCCCTGAGCTGAATTCCATATATTGGAGATTAATGTGGTGAGATCTTTCTGTTTTACTCTCTTAGCTCCTCATTGGAGTTTCACACCCATTCCTTTTGGGGTAGTGGTGGCAGATATGACACTAGTTTTCCAACAGAAGAGGCAAGGTGCAGTAGCTTGCCCAAGGCCATAGGATGGTAGCCTGTCTACATAAGGAGTTCAGATATCTTCAAGAGAGAGAGAGAAGTGAAATGAACTGAGAGTTGCTCACTCATGTCAGAGACTTTGTGACCTCATGGACTATTCTAGTATTCTCCAGGCCATAATACTAGAGTGGGTAGCCTTTCCCTTCTCCAGGGGATCTTCCCAACCCTTCTGCACTGCAGGCAGATTCTTTACCAACTGAGCCATCAGGGAAGCCAAGAGATAGAGAGACTTTGAGAAAGATGACAGTGAAGCCTGAAGCTGTCTTGTTTCCCATGGCAATGAGATGTGGGAGGTTGAGCACCACCTCTGTGTGTCTCATCCAGGCCTGTACAGGGACAGCTGCATCATGCCCTGACGCAGTTAGGGGACGGGAACACTCACAGAGATTCACTGCTTTTTGGAGCCAACCTATTCCTCACTGCCTGCAAGGCAGCGCTGCTTGTATTCAGAGAGCCCCTGATAGGCCACAAACTCCTTCAGAAACAGCTTCATCCCCAGCAGCTCTGTCACCACCGAGCAGTCCTCCAAGGCCATGCCCATCAGGGAAGTCACTGGCCGCAGGATGTAGGAGCAGATGAGCTGAGGCACAAAGCAAGATGAGCCGCTGGGACTTGGGTTGATCTGGGCTCTGTGGGCGTCCACCCACAGTCGCCACTGGCCTGAACCACCCCCTCCACAGGTCGAGAGGGACTGTACCTGGAAGCTGTACCCCTGGATTTCCACCATGTTTCCCGGCCAGGAGAGGACATCGCTGATGAAGTCCACCACGGCCAGAAAGGCAATCAAGTTGGCCATGATGTTGGTCACGACCTTCATGAACAAGGCAGCCCCACTGGTAGCTGCTTCTAAGAGGTTTTGAACATCTCTGTCAATGGGACAAAGAGATATCATTATAGGCCTTTCTCCACAGGTTCAGGGCTCCCTGTCCTTCAGGCTCAAACTTGGATACAGCATGTCAGAGCCAGGGGTCCATGTTTACCCTCAAGACCAGAAAGCTGCTTGTCCAAGCACTAGGGTAAGGCCCATATGTCTAGTGCAGACATCATCTAAGACAAACCAGGAGCTGCATGCAACTTAACAAGCACTTGGAAGAAGGCAGATCTGAATAGAGATGTGTTGCCAATATACACACCAACTTTCAGAGCTTTAGTACAAGATAATATGAAATAGCTGTCAAATTAAAAAAAACACCTTTGTTTATTCAGCTGTACCAAGTCTTAGTTGTGACACACAGGATCTTTATTGCAGCATTTGTGATCTTTAGTTGAATCATGAGTGGCCTATTTCCCTCCATCCATGCATGCTCAGTCACTCAGTCATTTCCAACTCTTTGTCACTGTAACCAATCAGGCTCCTCTGATGGTCCAAGGAATTCTCCAGTCAAGAATACTATAGTGGGCTACTATTTCCTTCTTCAGGGGATCTTCACCGCCTAGGGATAGAACCCATGTCTTCTGCATTGCCAGGCAGATTCTTTACCACTAAGCCACCTGGGAAGCCCCTAGCTTCCTGACCAGGGATCAAACCCACACCCCCTGCATTGAGAGCATGGAATCTTAACCACGGGACCACCCTGAAATAGTAATAATTTCATATCAAATACACACTAAAATGACAAATTTTGGATATATTGAGTCAAAGCACCTTACTAAAATCATCTTATTGAAAAATCATCGTTTTACTTTTTAAAGGTGATCACTAGGAACTGTTAATTATACATGACAGCAGGACCTAGGGCAATGCTGCCCCAGACATTTGAAGCTATGGGGTTGGGCCCCCCCCCATTGTATCCACAAGTACACATGTCCAAAGTGTTGTCTTTCAATATATATATATATATTAGGATTAAATGTTACACAAAGTTTGCTAAGACTGTGATGAAGAGATACTAGGAGGTGAGTTAAGTCAAGGACAGCACTCACTATGTCAATGTGATTGATGCTTGGGTCATGTAGAGAGATAGGGTGGTTTTCATGCCCTCCTCAGCACACCCACACACACACACACACACACACACACACCAGGCACATCCCACTGGTCAGAGACAGGACAATAAGATTAGACACCTGGATTCTGCATTTTCTCAAGGTAATCCATAGGTAGGGCAGTGGCTGAGAGGGTAGATGAGTTAGGCTTTGTGAAAGACAGTGAAGGGCAGAGAATATAGGACCTGTTTTGGCCCTGACTCTGCTCCTGTCCCTGCCCACCCCCGACTTCCTTCTGTGCAGGCCCTCTTGCTGTGCTCACCCGTAGGTCAGTTTCATGCCTTCCTCACATCTGAACTTGGACTCCTCCACCTCTGGGTAAACCAGCATGGAGAGGACTAAAGCACAAGGAGCAGCCATCACAGAGGCTGAAAGTAAGGAGGCAGCATCGATCTGCCAGAGGGAGCACAGACAGGGTTATAGAGAGATGTCAGAGGAAACATGGAGCCCAGAAAGTGCTCCCCCGGGGAAGCAGTGGAACACGGGACTCCAACCCACTGGTGTGTCATCGTCATCGGTCCTGCTGTCATTGATACTGACAATATTAATACATTTTTTGTGTAGAGGGTGACAGTCTGCATGCACAGAGCCTTATAGGCAGGACTTCGGGAAGTTAGGCAGGGCGAATATTGTTATCCCACTTGACAGACAGGAAAATTGAGGCCCTCAAAGCGTTAAATATGACTTTACCATAATGAAGGAGGAGAAGGAATTAGACCTTTTGTGTCTTTTGGAACCAAGTTCAAGGTTCTTCCTTCTCTTCTAGGCTGTTTCTCTTTGACCACTGATCTGAGGGCTGCTTCATTATTGGCTGAGGGATTTGTGATGATTTCAGGTAAAGCACACAGAGCCCAAGGGTTGGAGTTTATCCAAGATGTGAGCTAATATGACCTCAGAGTAAAGGGATGTCTTCCCTCTGTACGACCCCTCCTGTCACTTACTGTGACAGGTAACTCACCACTTCAAAGCAACTCAGTATCTTCACTCCTGTGGTCAGAGAACTGTTTCTAAGGAAATGTCCTCCTACAACAGCCACCGTTTTGGCCTCAGTTCTTCTCTCCTGGAGCCAGGCTATAGAAGCACTTTGCAGCAAGATGATGGAGCAACTAGAGCCCCTGGGAGTATTCCTTCCTGAATTGTATCCTTACTGTGGTCTCAAACCCTTTGCTTCCTTCTTCTCTTCACAGAGATGGGATACGTTTTCACCGCTGTGTTATTTACCAAGTGGGAAAGTTAGAACCAACCCAAACATATAACAAGGGATTCCCAGGTGGTTCGTTGGCAAAAAATTTACCTGCCAATGAAAGAGACACAGGAAGCTTGATCCCTGGGTTGGGAAGATACCTTGGATCTTCAACCCAGGAAATGGCAACCCACGCCAGTATTCTTGCCTGATAAATCTCATGGACCACGGAGCCTGAAGGGCCACAGTCCGGGGGGTCATGAAAAATAAGAACAGGACTGAGCACTGAGCATGCAAACATGTAACAATGAGGGAATAGCTAAGCATTGTCAAGCTTCCATCGAAAGCAATGGTAACTAAGGCTTCCCAATGTCATGGAGAAACGCCCACAAATTTGCATATAGAGCAAAACCACAATGATGTGGGTGAAAACATATTCCACAACTCTGCACAAAAAGATTGGAAAGAAATACACCAATATGCCAACCAATTATCTATCTCTGGCTAGTAGGACCAAAACAATTGTCTTGTTTTCCAGCTTTTTTGCATATTTCCTAAATGTCCACAATGATATAGCATGCTTTTATAGACAGAAAGATAAAATAGACTTTTCCTAAAATTTATAATAAATTAAATGCAGTTTTTTATATTTTAAATAAAATGGAACAAAAAGACAGGAGGCAAGTTTAAGCTACAGTTGAGTTGAGAGGGGGAACTCAGGCTTTTTCCAGAGGTGGAGCAGGGGATTCAGATGTCTCTTCATGTTGTTAGAGGAAATTTATTGGTTCCATTTGAGTCACTTCCAGGGAATCAGTCCTTGTCTCGAGGTGAGGGAGAACTCGATGCCCTATTGACTTGAAGCAGGAAACTCGGGGTTCCTCCAAGTTAGAAATAGGTGAGACAGATCTTCAGGTGAGGTGCGAGGGGAAATCAGCATGTGTCAGGAATTAAAGCAGGGGAATCGGCCCTCATCTCGAGATGAGGTGGGGAACATGGGGCTCATTTTTAATTATGTCTGGAAACTCTGGGTTTCAGAGGCATGGGACTCTGCTTTCCTCTTGAATGTTAAATGAGGTGTCTGAGCTCCTGTCATGTTGAGGCTGGAAACTCAGGCTTTTTATAGAGGTGCATCAAGGCAGCCAGACATCCCTTCTTGTTGTGAGGGGAAACTCGAGATTCCATTCCAGTTGCGGCAAGGCAATTCGGCCATATGTGCAGTTGAGGGGACAGTTGGTGACCTTTCAAATTGTGGCAGGAACTGTGCGTTTCCACTCAAGTTTTAACAGATGAGACAGGCTTCCTCTGGAGGCCCAAGGGGAAAGTCAGGATTCCACTCGAGTCCACCCAGTGGAAATGGCCCTTATCTCAAAATGAGGTGGGGAACACGGAGCACTTTTCAAATTGCAGAGGGAAAATTGGGGTTCTTCTTGAGTTGTGATGGGAATCTCGGTGAACCTCTGAAGTTGCATGAAGGGAGGAAAGGTTTTCTTTCTAGTTGTGAGGGGGAACACAGGATTACTCTTGAGGCAATGCCTGGGAAATGGACCTCATCTTGAGTTGAGGGGGAAATCTTGTAGTTTTCTCGAGTTGTGGCTGGAAGCTTGATGTTCCTCTTGAGTTCAGATAGGGACCTTGGGGAATCTCTCGAGTTTCCTCAGGGACATCAGGCTTCCTCTTGAGCTTCCAGGGGCACCTCAGGATTCCACAGGAGACACTGCAGGTGGAATGGATACTCATCTAGAGTTGAGGTAGGAACCTCAAGCTTCCTCTCGAGTTGTGAGTGGTATATCAGGGATCCTAAGGAGCGGCATAAAGGGACTTAAAATTCTGTTGGATTTCTGAGAGGAAACTCAGCATTTCTCTCAGTCACTTCAAGGTAACTAGGCTTCATCTCACGATGAGGATCAAATCTCGTGGTTTTTCATGAGTTGCAGTGGGAAGCTTGGGATTCTTCTCCAGGTTTGACAGGGACCTCAGAGAACCTCTCCTGTTGCCTCTGGGAAGTTAGACCACCTTTGGAATTGCCATGGGCAGCTCAGGAATCATCTCAAGTCGCTGCAGAGGAAAAGGGCCTCATCTTGAGTTGAGGTGGGAAACTCGGTATCCTCTCCTTTTGCGACAGATTCCTTGGGGTTCCTTTGAATTTAAGCTGAGGCATATACTTCATTTCCTGTTGGAGCATAGAATTCAGCATTCCTCTTGAGTTGTAAAAGGAATTTCAGTCCTCCTGTCTAGTTAAGGCGGGGAGCTCAGGCTTTCCCCAGATGTGCAACAGGGGATTTAGACCCCTCTTCCTGTTGTTAGAGGAAATTAATGGTTTCATTCTAGTTGATCCATGGGAATCAGGCCTTTCTCACATTAAGGGAGAGATCTTTGCACTTTTGATTTGTGACAGGTACCTCAGGTTTGCTCTGGATTTGCATTAGGTGAGACAGACCTCCTCTTGAGGTAGAAGGAAAAATCAGCATGTGTCAGGAGTCAAAGCAGGGGAATCGGCCCTCCTCTGCAGATGAGGTGGGGATCACAGGGCTCCTCTTGAATTGCCTCTGGAAACTAGGGCTTCCAAACGAGATGGGTCTGCTATCTCAGGGAACCTCTGGAGCTGCCTAAAGGGAGTCAAGCCTCATTTCAAGTGCGAGAGGGAACTTAGGATTGCTCTCGAGGGGCTGCCCCTGAATAGGGCCCCATCTCACCTTGAGGGGAAGTCTCCTGGATTTTCTCCAGTTGTGGAGGGAAGCTCGGGGTTCTTCTCAGTTTGTGATGTGCATCTCTAGGAACACCTGGATTTGCATGAAAAGAGTCAAGCCTCCATTAAAGCTGGGAGCAGAAACTGGGGGTTGTTCTCAAAGCTATGCAAGGGAAAAGGGCCTCATCTCACGTTGAGCATGGAATCTTGTGGTTTATATCAAGTTGTGGTGGGAATCTTGGGGTTCTACTCGAGTTGCGATGAGTACCTCAGCACATTTCTCTTGTTATTTCAGGGATGCCATGCCTCATTTTGAGCTTTGAAGGGAACCATGGGATTCCTTATGAGTTGCTGCAGGGGAGTAGGGCCTCATCTAGAGTTGAGGTGGGAAACTCAGGATTCCTCTTGAGTTGCAATGAAATTTCAAGGAACCTCTGGAGTATCATGAAGGGCGTCAAGCTTCCATTTGTGTTTCGAGCGGGAACTGGGCATTTCCCTCAAGTCAGTGCAAGTAAATTGGGCTTCATCTTGCAATGACGATCGAATCTCCCAATCAGGAGAAGAAACTGGGGATTGCTCTCTAAGCCCTGCAAGGAAAAAGGGCCTCACTCATGTTGAACATGGAAGCGCAAGGTTTACCTCAAGGTTTGCAGAGAAGCTTGGGGTTCCCCTTGAGTTCCAACAGGAATCTCAGGGAACCTCTCTTGTTGCTTCTGTGAAATCATGCCTTTGTTCGAGTTACCAGGGGCAGCTCAGGATTCCTCTCAATTCGCTGCATGGGAAAAGGGCCTCTTCCCAGTTGAGGAGGAAATTCAGTATTCCTCTCCTGTTGTGACAGATTCCTCAGGGTTCCTTCGAGTTTCAGCTGGGGCTTATACCTAGTTTCGTGTTGAGGCATGGAGCTCAACATTCCTCTTGAGTTGTAAAAGGAGTGTTAATCCTCCTGTCGCGTTTAGGCGGGGAACTCAGGCTTTATGCAGAGATGCAACAGGGTATTAGACCTCTCTTTGTGTTGTTAAAGGAAACAGGTGGTTCTATTCGAGTTGATCCCAGGGAATCCTGACTTTCTCGAGTTGAGGGAGAGATTGTTGCACTTTTCACTTGCGACAGTAACCCTGGGTTAGTTCTGGATTTAGGTAAGTAAGACAGGCCTCCTCTTGAGGTGTGAGGGAAAATCCGCATGTGTCAGGAGTCAAAGCAGGGGAATTGGCCCTCATCTAGAAATGAGGTAGGGAAAACTGGGCTCCTCTTGAATTGTATCTGGAAACTAGGGGTTCCAATCAAGATGGGTTGACTAGCTCAGGGAACCTCTGGAGCTGCCTAAAGGGAGACAAGCCACCTTTCACGTGTGGAACGGAACTCAGGATTGCTCTGGAGGCACTACCCATGAATAGGGCCACATCTCTCATTGAGGGGAAGTCTCATGCATTTTCTTGAGTTGTGGTGGGAGGCTCGGAGTTTTTCTCAGTATCTCAGAGATACTTCTCATGAGTATCTCTGGGAGCACCTGGATTTGTAAGAAATCAGTCAAGCCTCCATTCAAGTCGCACGGAGAAAGTGAATATTGCTTTCTAAGACCTGCAAGGGCAAAGGGCCTCATCTCGTGTTGAGCGTGGAATCTCATGGTTTATCTCAAGTTGTGGTGAGAAGATTTAGTTCTGCTCAGATTATGATCAGTACCTAAGCAAACCTCTCTTTACTGCAAGGAGGTCATGTTTCCTTTAGAACTGTGAAGGGCACTTTGGGATTCCTCATTCGTGGCTGCAGGGGAATGGGGCCTCATCTAGAGTTGAGGCGAGAAACTTAGGGTTCCTATCAAGTTGAGATGAGTATCTCGGGGAACCTGTGGAGTGGCATAAAGGGAGTCAAGCTTCCATTTGACTTTTGAGAGGGAACTCAGCATTTCTCTCAAGTCACTGCAAGAGAAGCGGGCTTTATCTCGTGTTGAGGATCAAATCTCATGGCATTTCATGAGTTGCAGTGGGAAGCTTGAGTTTCCACTCTAGTTCTGACAGGGACCTCAAGGAACCTCTCTTGTTGCCTCTGGGAAGTCAGGGGTCCTTTCCAGTTGCCAGGGGCAGCTCTGGATTTTGATTGAGTCACTGCAGGGGAATAGGGACTCATCCCAAGTTGACATGAGAATCTCAGTATTCCTCTCAGGGCATGACAGATACCTCGGTGTTCCTTCGAGTTTCAGCTGAGGAGTATATCTCATTTCATGTTGAGGCAAGGAACTCTGCTTTCCTCTCAAGATTTAAATAAAGTGTCTGTGTTCCTTTCGTGTTGAGGCAGGAACCTTGAGCTTCTTGTAGTAGTGCTTTAGGGCACCCAGACATTGCTTCATGTTGTGAGGTGATACTCAGGATTGCATTTGAGTTGCTGTAAGGGAATTAGGCCTTATATGCAGTTGAGAGGGAACTCGGTGACCATTCAACTTGTAGCAGGAACTGTGAGTTTCATCTTGAGTTTCAATTGATGAGACAGGCTTCCTCTTGAGGCACAACGGGAGAGTAGGGAATCCTCTCAAGTCAAAGCACAAGAAATGGCCCTCATCTCTAGATGAGGTGGGGAAAACGGAGCTCTTCTTGGATTGCACCTCAAGAGAAGTGGGCTTCATCTCGCATTGAGGATCAAATCTCCTGGTATTTCATGAGTTGCATCTTGAAGCTTTGGGTTCCACTCGAGTTCCAACGGGGAACTCAGGGAACCTCTCTTGTTGACTCAGGGATGTTAGGCCTCCATTCAAATTCCCAGGGGCAGCTAGGGATTCCTCTCAAGTTGCTGCAGGGGAATAGGGCCTCATGCCGATTTGATGTGGGAAATTCGGCATTGCTCTCCAGTTGAGACAGATACCTCGGGGTCCCTTTGAATTTCAGCCTTGGAGTATAAAGTGTTTCGTGTTGAGGCTTGGAACACTGCTTTTCTTTGAGTTTTAAATGAGGTATGTGTCCTCCTGTCGTGTTGAGACAGGAAACCTCACGCTTTTTCTAGTGTTGCACAGGGCATTCTGGCATCCCTTTGTGGTGTGAGGGAAGCTTGGGATTCCATTTGAGTCGCTGCAAGAGAATTATGTGGTATGTCCAGTTGAGGGGGCAGTCGCTGACCTTTCAACATATGGCAGGAACTGCACATTTCCAGTCTATGATACAGGCCTCCTCTTGAGGTACCAGGGGAAAGGAGGGGTTCCTGTAGAGTCGAAGCAGGGGAAATGGCCCTCATCTCGAGATGAGTTGTGGAACATGGAGCTCTTCTCAGGTGGCTGTGGGAAAATTAGGGTTCCTCCCCTAGATGGGTATCTTTGGGAGACTTTGAAGTTGCATAAGGCCAGGAATGGTTTCCTTTCATGTTATGAGGGGGACCGTGGGATTGCTCCCAAGGCACTTCCTGTGAAATGGCCTCTTATCATGTTGAGGGGGAGATTTCCTGGTTTTCTCGAGTTGCAAATGGATGCTTGTGGTTCCTCTTGACTTGAGATTGGGACCTCAGTTAATCTCTTGAGATGTATTAGGGACTTCAGGCTTCCTATTGTGTCACAAAGACATCTGAGCATTCCTCTCATGTGGCTGCAGGGGAGTAAGGTTTCATCGCGAGTTCAGGCATAAAACTCAGGATTCCCCTTCAGTTGCGAGAGAGGGATTTAGGAGTACCTATCGAGTTTCAACGGGGGAGTCAAGCCAAATCTCAGCTGGTGACATGGAACTCCACTTTCTTCTCAAGTTGTCATAGGAATCTGGGGCATCCTGTCGCGTTGAGGTGAGCAAATCAGGCTTTTTCCTGAGGTGCAAAAGGGGATTCAGACCTCCCTTCATGTTGTTAGAGGGAATGAGTGATTCCATTCGTGTCAATCCCAGGGAATCAGGCCTTTCTCGAGTTGAAAGAGAACTCAATGCCCTTTGGACTTGTGGCAGTTTCCTTGGGTTTCCTCTGGATTTTCAGGAAGTGGAATAGGCCTCCTCTTGAGGTGTGAGGGAAAATTAGCATGTGACAGCAATCAACACAGGGGAACTGGCCGTCAAGGTGAAATGAGGAGGGAAAACTTAGCTCCTCTGGAATTACATCTGGAAACTCGGGATTCCTCTCAAGGTGGGATGGATATATTTTGTAACCTCTGGAGCGGCCTAAAGAGAGTCAAACCTTGTTGCAAGCGCGAGAAGTAACTCTGGATTGCTGTTGAGGTGCTGCTCGTAAATAGGGCCCAATCTTGCATTGAAGGCAAATCTCATGTATTTTCTCCAGTTGTGATAGGAAGTTAGAGGTTCTTCTCAGGTTGTGATGGGTAACTCTGAGAACATCTGGATTTGCATGAAAGGAGTCAAGCCTCCACTCTATTTGGAAGAAGAAATTGGGGATTGGTCTCAAAACCCTGCAAGGGAAAAGGGCCGCTTCTCTTGTTGAGCATCTGATCTCCTGGTTTTCTTGAGTTTTGGTGGGAGTCTTGGGGTCCATCTCACATTGTGAGGGTACCTCAACAAACCTCTCCTATTTCCTCAAGGAAGTCAGGCCTCTTTTTAAGCTGTGAGCGGCACCTCTGGATCCCTCCCTAGTGGCTTCAGGGGAATGGATCCTCATCTAGAGTAGAGGCCGGAAATCAGTGTTACTCTCTTGTTGAGATGGGTATCTCAGGGAACCTCTGAAGTGGCATAAAGGGAGTCGAGTTTTCATTAAACTTTTGAGAGGGGACTCGGCATTTCTCTCAAGTCACTGCAAGGGAATCGGGCTTCATTTCGCATTGAGTATCAAATCTCGAGGCATATCATGAGTGGCAGTGGGAAGATTGGAGTTCCTCTTGCATCCTGAAAAGGACCTCAGGAAACCTCTCTTGTTGCCTCTTGGAAGTCAGGGCTCCTTTCGAGTTGCCAGGACAGCTCAGGACTGCACTCGAGTCACTGTAGGAGAATATGGCCTTATCCCAAGTTGATGTAGGGATCTCAGTATTCCTCTAATGGTGAGACAGATACCTCAGGATTCCTTCGAGTTTCAGATGACGAATATACTTCGTTTCCAGTTGAGGCATGGAGCTCTGCTTTCCTTTTGAGTTTTAAATACGGTGTTTGTGCTCCTGTTGTGTTGGAGCAAGAAACTTGAGCTTTTTCTAGAGATGTGTCAAGGTAGCCAGACTTCCCTTCGTATTGTGAGGAAAAACTCGGGATTCCATTTGAGTTGCTGTAAAAGAATTAGGCATTATATGCCACTGAGGGGAAACTCGATGACCATTCAACTTGTGGCAGCAACTGTGCATTTCCTCTCTAGTTTCAATGTACGAGACAGGATTCCTTTTGAGGTGCAATG
>SRVM01040444.1:0-37174 GCA_007570785.1 Antilocapra americana
CATCTCTTTCAGAATTTTTCACAGTTTATTGTGATGCACACAGTCAAAGAATAGAAAAGTACATGGACTTAAATGTGGACCTTTCTCTTAACCGCAATCTCCCTTTCCGGGCCCAACCTGACTTGCCTCCTGAGAGGTAACCACTGGCCATAGTTGAGGATGTATTGTTCTCATTCTTTTACTTCGCACTTAAATACTAATGTGTGTTTACATTTGCACATAGTTTTATTCTACAAAATGGAATCATGTACAGGTCTTTAAGGTGATTTCCACCCCCCCGCCCCCCGCCAATTTTAACATCATCTTTAGATTTTATTTCCAAATCATGTACAGAGTGTATCTGTGTACATATAAAATTAATTCAGTAAGACAGACTCCCAGAAGAGGGCTTCTCTACTTGTGCCAGAGGCTGTGCCTGTTTAACTTTTGACTGATACAACGGGATTGCTATCTAAACTCTCACCTAAAGTGTATGGGAAAAAGCATTTTATATTTTCTGAAAAACGTTTTGGAGGGTAAAAGACAATCATACTAATAAGTTGTATTGTGCTAGGTATCAGATTTCACCTTTTTACACTCTTTGTCACAGCCATTCCACTTCTAGAAATTAATCCTACAGATGTAATTACACAGGTGAATAAAAATACAGCTTCCCGATCCAGGAAGCGAACCAGGGTCTCCTGCATTCGATTCTGGTGGAGTCTTTTACCAGCTGCGCTACTAGGTAAGCTCCCATAAGCATGGCAGACACAGCAGTACTTGTAATCTTAAAGAATCAGAGACCACTCAACGCCTGGCAAAAGGCAGTTTGTTCAGTGAATTATGATATGAGAGACTACGTCTTGAGAAAGATTTAATGTGTCAAATAAGCACCCATCTCAGAATATACGTTCAAAGCACATAAACTCTAATGGTCTTAGTTCTAGCTGTCTTGGGACAGCTCTATAAACATTTACCCCACTGGCAGAAGGTTAAGATGTAGCAAATGAAGCAACAACAAAATACAGGATTTCAAATTTATATTCTTAATTGTTTTATTGTAATTTATTTGAAAGTTAAAGAAACAACTGACCTCAGGACTTAAAAAATTAGTATCAATGTAAAGCAACAGAAATTAGGAAGAAACGTTAATTGAAATGGAAGCCGTGAAAATTCAAAGTAGAAATGAAAGCAGAAATGTTGGACAGGATACATGAAATTGTAGCAGGTGCCTCCAGTCCCACCCCATATCCATTCTTGTCCTCTTATCCAAGAATAGAACTTTGATTTCTCTTTTTTTTTTTTCAGGTGGAAATCTACTTAGGCTGCACTCCTAGAACTTCCTTGCCTCAGACTGTGGCTCTGTGATTAACTTCTGGTAGATGATAAATAAACAAAAGAATGGTCAGAACTTCTGGAATGCCTAATAAAGGGGGTTGAATTATTGGTGAAGCAATTCTTTTATCTTTCCCTTCTGCCTGCTGCTGGCCAGAAACACGAATCTGATCATTAAAGCACCACAGTTGTGAATGATAAGATCACAAGGTTGGAAGCTAGGCAGTGGAATCACAGCTTGAAGACTATGCCACAGTGCTCAGACTCAGTCCCGGGCTGCACACCTCTGCACCTCTCTTACCTGAGGGAGGAATGAACTGTTGTCTTGTTTGAGACACTGTTTGTTAATTTTTTGGTGATACATGACATATTCTATGTTACATGATACAAAATACACATTTTTGTTCTTTAAAAATAATAATAATAAAGTAAATTCCTGGTAAACCTAATTACAAAAAAGACAGAAAGAGAAGAATAAATGTACAGTGTTATTAATAAGATACATTACAGAAAAGCGTAAAATTTTATATTAAAGCATCTTGTACAAACTAATGATAATACATCTGGAAACAGAGAAATGGATAACTTACTGTCAAAACATACAACATCCCATTTGACCCAAAATGATAAAGAAAATTCGAACAGACTAATAAGCATAGCTGAATTCAATGGAGGCTCAGATGGCTTTACTGCTGAGTTTAATCTAAATTCATAGATCATGTAATTCCTATGCTATTTAAATAATTCCAGTCCACAGGAAAAAATGAAAGACTCCTAATTCATTGTATGAAGCATTGTAAAGATAGCACACCAGAGAAAACAAGATGAATTTCAATTACAAATATAGAAGCAAATATTTCAAGTAAACTATTGGAAGTCTGAACCCAGCTATCCATTTATAAAATTATGATATAAACAAATGGGGTCAATTTCAGTACTGCAAGGACTTCAGAAATAAGAAATTTTATAAACATATTTGATTATACCAGCAAACTAAAGGATATCAATAGATGTTGAGAAGCTATTCAATAAGATGCATAGCTACTGTGAATAACTACAAAGAGTAGGATTAGAGAAAGGTATTTAAATAAATGCTATTTGCTAAAGATAGACAACACTATTTTAAAGGTTGCCATTTACCATTAAAAACTGGGATCAGTATTAATCATTTTGCATTAACGTAATTCTCACTTCGGTCCTTTGAGAAGGGGACTCAATATCCTCATTTTTAAAGACGGGAGAAAGTGAAGCCAAAAGCGGCTATGGTAAGGTAATTTACTCCATCTAGTTAGCCAGGAGCCAGGCTTCAGACTCAGGCTATCTAGCCCCAGGAGCTCGGTCTTTCCCCTGCCTCCAAGTCAGTTTATTTGGTCTCCCCCAACCTCGGTGAAAGGTTGTGGACGAAATCACAACAAAGACGCTGGGAATCTTGGCCTCTGGAAGAGAATTCAATCTGGGGCCAGGGACGAGGCTTGATCGCTCAGAGCTTTTGTATAATAAAGTTTTATTACAGTATAAAGGAGATAGAGAAAGCTTCTGACATGGGCATCAGAAGGGGGTAGAAAGAGTACCCGCTTGCTAGCATTAGCACTGGAGTTACATACTCTCAAATTAGTTATTACAGTGAATCAAAAGAATGTCTGGAGGTTGTAAAGACCTCACCAGACCCATTCCCATCATTTACATTTTAAGATAACAGGATTAGCCAGAAGGTTTTTTTCCAGCCTGTCCTCAAGCAGGATGCATTATTGTTATATAATCCTAAAGAATGTAGAGAGAAAAATGAGTTTCTCCTTTCTTCCTCCTTGAGAATTCCAGACCCCTCTCTCCTTGGGGACCCTAGGCTTCTTATCAGCCTGCCTAGGAGATGCCTCCCTCATCGCCAGCAGCGTCTCTGCCAAGCCCCAGCCACGTGCAGTGACGCCAAGGCCTGGCGGTCCACAGGGGTCTGCCTCGTGCTTCCGCGTGGGCGGCCACACGGCGGCGGCCGCGCCCCAGCGGGGCCCTCGGTCCCCAGGCCGCGCCGGCCGCTCGCTGGTCCCGGCTCGCTCGGCGCCCTCGCGCCGCCGGGGCCGCGCCTACGCTTGAAGCGGCGCCCTGTGCAGCCGTCCGGCCTCCGCAAACCTTGGCCTTGGGGCCCCCGGGCTTCCAGGCGGGCCGCGCCCCTCCCTGCGCCTCCCGGGCCGCAGCCTCGCCAAGGCCGCCTGCTCGGGCGTGGGGGCCCCAGGCTCGCGCGAGGGGCGGGGGCAGGCCGGCGGCGCCCCGGGCGCTGGCCAGAGGCCGCGTGTCCTCCTCCTGGGCCAAGAGCGGCCGCCGCCGCTGCGCAGTGGGTTCTGTGTCCTCGCCCTCCCAGGCGCCTCCTCACGCCCTCCTGGCTGCTCCAGCAGGGGAGAGGAGCCAGGGAATTAGGTCAGCTTAGCCAGCTTTGGAATGGCGTTTTCATGCTGTAGTCTTGTTCCGTCCTTTTCCTGTGTGTCTATGTTTAGATCGAGAGTTGGTGTTTTGTGGACGACAGACAGTTCTTTTATTTTAAAATTCAAACTGTCTAATGTTTGAGACTTTTTTTTTTTTACTTGTAATGTTTACACAATTTATATTTAATGTTATTATTGACACGATGGGATTTACATCTGTTACCACCTTGTTTTCTATTTGTCCCATCTGTTCTTCGATTCTTCTCCCTCTTTTCTGCCTTCTTTGGGGTTAATGGAGTTTTTTTTTTTTTTTAATGTTGCTTTTCTGATAAGCTCAGTGTGTATCCAGATGAACAAATTCTCGTCCTTATAAAAAAGTGATTTTTCCAAATGTGCAAACTACCTTTCTGGATCAAGTGAATCGCAAGAGTTTCCTGAAGGTAATAGTTCTTGGGTTGCTGTCTTACCTTTCTGCACTAGGCTCTCCTGGAGTAAATGGTTAAGGTTATGTTTGACACAGGTCATCTCAGCTCTCCAGCCCAAATATTTAAGTTTAATTTATCCACAGACCAAGGGAATGGATAAAGTATGGCATTATCACACGCTTGAGTATTTTACAACAGTGAGAATTAATGTACTAAAATGAATTAGCATGAAAATGCTGAATCTCAAAAACAGTGAAAAGAAAGCAAGTTGTTAATGAGTACATGCAGTATAAGATCATTCATGTCAGTTTCAGAGTATATGAGTGGTAAAACTACAGATAAAAACAGGAATGACGTAAACAAAATTCAGAAGTGTTCCTTGGCCTGTTTCCCACAAGATAAAATAAGAGAAGGCTGTGATCAGGGAGCACCACAGAGTTTCAATAGCGTTGCCCATTTGTTAAGGTAAATGGACTGTTCATGGGTCTTCAACTTATACATGTGCAAATTCGGTATACATTGTATATTTTTTATTTTTAGAAGTACTGATTTTAAGAAGGCAAAATACTAAACTTGTATGGTACTGAAAACATAGTGTCACATTTATCCCTTTTTTCATCAAGTATTACTAGATGTTCAGTCACTAGTAAATTGAGACTTTACACTCCAGCCCTTCCTTTTTTCTCTGCAAGATAAGGAGAAACTGTTTTTATGACCATTAAAGTTGCTTGCGGATAAATAAAATGCTTTGATTTTATCTCTATATTTTAACCTCCTCCCTCCCTCCCTCCCTCCCGGAAAAAGCCACCTGGAATCAGAGTGTATTAGGACTCTATTTTGATTTTTTTTTTTTGAGCAGCAGCTAGTGCAATATGAACAGGAAGTATTTGCAATAAATATTAGAGAGAAGAGACATGTTGGTGACATGATTTGTTGCGTTAAAAAGCCTGTAAAGCTCTATAAACTGAAGATTAAAAGAATTTGGTAAAGTAGTGAAGGAAAATGTGAGGTGCTTACTGTAGTACTTTCCATAAGCGCTAAGAAGAAAGAAAGAGGAGAGGAAGGTGTTGTGTAAGAGATTATGAAGAGGCGACTTAGTTTAGAGGGATCAAAGAAGGTGTCTGTGAAGAGGTAACATTTTAGCAAGATCTTGAATGATTAGACCTTTGTTAATCTGTGATGGAGGGTAAGTATCAGATATTACAACTTGAGGTACCTCCAGTCAGCAACACATGGGCTCAGAGAAGGAGGAGGTGATAGCTTTAAAGGACCTGAAGGCCACAGATTTTTTTCAGGGGAAGTTTGGAAAATCCTGGCTGGAGTCTGAGCACAGAGATTACTCTCCCTACTCTTAGGCAGGGAGAATCTCGCCCAGTTTCCAACCATGCTGCTGATGTTGGTGGGCTGGGTGATGGTGAGCCAGGTCAGGAGCTCGGCATGGCTCTTTATAGATCTCAGATTTATCTGTATTTGGGGGGAAGAACAAACGCCTCTATCCAAGCCTGCTGGTTTTGGATATGTTGGAAACATTTTTTTTCCTGCAGGGAAGAGGAAAAATCCCAACAGCCAAAGACAAACAAAGCAAACTTTCTGTCCAGCAAAACACAGATTTATTAACTCACTGCAGTGGGAGGGGGTTTATGCTAGTGCAGGGATCACCAGCCTCTGGGTTCTGATGTCTGATGATCTGAGGTGGAGCTGATGTCATAGTAATAAAGTGCACAGTAAGTGTGATGTGCTTGCATCGTCCCACGCCATCCCTCCACCTCCTCAGTCCCTGGAAAAATTAACTTCTATGAAACTAGTCCTGGATGACAAAAATGTAGGGACCCCTGTGAACTGTGAAGCAAAACCCAAACGAACTTTTCGGGCAATCCATTTCTCCTGATGAGAAAGAGCCGGGAGGATCTTTTTAAAATGAGGCTTGTACTTGAGTTCAGTGACTCTTAGGAAGGGTTAGAGGCAGCAGGAACCATTTCTGAATTGTTTGTGATCACAGAGAGGTGGATGTTGCAGAGCTGGGCAGGGGACATCTTTTGTGAGCCACCAGTGGCCCTCAAAGAAGAGGGTCATTACGGTATTCTGCAGCCACAGTGTGACCTTTATGGAAATATTCCTTAATGTTAACTTTGCAGTTGGCTTTACTGTGTCTGTTATCATAATCTGGCTAATGGCAGGCCTGATATTTAATACCTCAGAGGAAAAGTGTAAAATGTCCCTGACATTTTTAGGAAATCAGGGGTGTGATCAATAGTGTTTTTAAGCCCTGTTGTACTTGAAGTGCAGAATGAACCTGCAGGATAGCCACAGGTTGGCTTAAGCTGGACTAGGTGTCTTCTGCCCAAGGCAGAGTGGTCCTAGTCAGGAACAGAGTCTGAATTGAAATGGCTTGTTTTGCTGAACTGAAAATTACAATCTAAATACTTATTTTTTTAATTGAACCAAAAAAAATTTCCCTAAAAACTGTTACTCAAGGGAAAACAATGTAGCAAACCAGTTCGGACGAAAACATGACCAAGCTAAGTTCTTTGCTTCTTAGGCATTTTTAAGTGTACAGTTCAGTAATTTTAAATATATTCACATAATTATGTAATAGATCTCCAGAACTTTTATCATTTTGCAACATGGAAACTCAGTATCCATTAATAATGTTTCCCTCTTACCCTCCCTTCAGCCCTTGGTAACCACTTTTCTGTTTTTATAGTTTTGACTATTTTATGTACTTCATATGAGTATCTAAAATAGATGCTTACATGATTATTTGCCTTTTTTAATTAGCATAAATGTCCTCAGCCTTTATCCATGTTGTAGCCTGACAGGATTTCCTTTCTTTTTAAGGCTGCATAAAATTCAGTCATATGAATATGCTACATGTTTTTATCCACTCATTTGTTGGTGGGAATCTGGGTTGCTTCTACTTCCTGGCTGTTGTTAATAATGCTGGAAGGAACATGGATGTGCAAATGTCTCTTTAGGTGTGTGTGCATGCTAAGTCACTTTAGTCATGTCCGACTCCTTGTGACCCTGTGGTCTGTAGCCTGCTAGGCTCCTCTGTCCGTGGATTTTTCCAGGAATGAGTACTCTAGTGGGTTGCCATGCCCTCCGCCAGGGGATCTTCCCAACCCAGGGACTGAACCCACGTCTAACATCGCCTACATTGGCAGGTGGGCTCTTTACCACTAGTGCCACCTGGGAAGCCTGTCTTCTGCCGTGTCTCATGATGTATATACCCAGAAGTGAGATTGCTGAATCATCTGTTTTTTAATTTTCTGAGGCACCTCCCTGTTTCCATAATGTCTACCCCATTTGCATCCACAACAGCGCACAAGGGTTCTAACTTCACATCCTCAACAATATTTATTTTCTTTTGATACTGGCACTCCAGATGGATGTGAGGTTCTATCTCATTGTGGTTTAGAGTTCTATTTTGCTAATAATTAGGGATGTTGAACATCTCTTCATGTGCTAATTGGTCATTTGTATATGTTCTTTCAAGAAATATCTATTCAAGTTCTTTGTTCATTGTTTGAATCAGGTGTTTAGTTTTTTTGTCATTGTTGAGCTGTACGAGCTTCTTACATATTAGAGATGTTAACCCTTTTTCAGGTATATGATTTGCAGTTATTTTCTCCTGTTCCATAGGTTTCTTTTTCACTCTGTTTATTTTTTTTTTCTTCACTCCATTCATTGTTTCTTTTGACATGAAGAAAATTTTAAGTTTGGTATAGTCCTGTTTGTCTGTTTTTATCTCGTTGCTTGTGCTTTTGGTATCATATCCAAGAAGTCAATACCAAATCCAGTGTCCGGAAGCCTTTTACCTATGTTTTTCTTTTAGGAGTTCAGTAGTTTTAGGTCTTACATTTTAGATCTTGAATTAATTTTGTGTATTATGTCATAGATGACACGAATTACTACTTTTCATATTGCATATCTTAATAGACTTACAGTTACTTTTTATGCTTAAAAATTTCTGTACACATTTTAGGGGATTTACTAACCTTTGCAATACAGCAGACTTCTGTGTTTGTCCCTGTATTTACTTAAGCAGGGACCCTGAGGAGAGGGAGTGGTATGTGTCAGGAATTCCCACCTGGATTTTGATGTGGTTGTCTTCATGCTCACTTGGGGCACAGGAACCTTTTAATTAGTTCCCTGTTTCGGGATGTCTCACAGAGGTGTTTTGTTGGCTTTCTGTTGTGAATCTGTCTCTGTAGGGGATGGAGGGTCTGGGGCTTCCTTCTCTTACTTGCTGATGTCACTCCTCCCAGCTGACTTCTCCAAACACTCCCTACCTAGTTTAGTTAAGGATCTTTAGCACAGTTTGCAGAGGATCTGTGTGGTTGGAAATGTCTGGAAGAGACTAGAGGAACGCTTATAAATACACACATTTATAAGCTTATAAATAAACACATTCTAGTTTATTAAGCAGGAGCAGAGTGCCTGCTTTCTCCCTGCCTTAGCCTTCTCTTTAAAAATGGTATAGACATTTTCAGATTTCATGATGAGTGCTAGGATGACAAAGAAAAACGGCACCATCCATGTCCTCATTTTACAGAATTAGGAAGCAAGGTTTAAAAAAGTTAAAGAAATTAACCAAGAAATCCATCTGATAATTGACTAAGCTGCGATTTCAGTTCATGCTTGTCTGAACCCAGTTCCTTCAAGAAAACTGTTGTTGGAAAGGACTCAAGACTTGGGCAGCTTCAGGCCACTGATAGCCCATTTAGCCCTTTCTCACAGAATCCCAACATAGGATTCCCAACATAAAAATCAGGTTTTTATGAAGCAATAATGTAAGATAGTCATCCTTAACTTTCTCTGAGTTCAAGGGAAAATTAGGCTTCAGTGAAAAACCAGTAATTGACTGAGCTGAAATATGATTATCAGTAGGTATTCTTGGTTCTGGACTTCTTTTCTTCTGTTTATGAAGTGAGGGTTAGTTAAACCTACCTCCAAGTGAGAACTTCCACCTTCAAGATTGATAAAAACTTGAGGTGGTACAGATGGTTCAAAAAGCGATCTGCTTGAGATTCCCTGTGGTTTTCAATTAGCAGGTTGCAAGAAATGTAACTGTCAGTGTAGGGGAAGAAAAAAAATCTTTGAATGTCTACTGAAGCCAATAGGTGGCTGGCCTGGGAGACTGGTGGGATACTGGGTAGCTATTATTGGAAGAAATACCACCTCTTACTCTCATCTCCCAATAAGAGGTTTGGGCAGATAATTGAAATGGAAGCTAAATTTTAAGTGATGCTTTTAAAACCGTCCAGCCAAGAAAAGGGTGACTTTGTGTTTCCATACCAACTGAAGCAAATAGTGAGACAGTAATATGGCTGGAAGTTTTTTTTTTCTTTTTTCCAGTGTTTTTCCTGGTTCTGAGGTAAAATCTAATGAGGGAATGAAATGCAGGCCAGTGAAGAGTATTTACTATTTCTGTTTGGTGCTTTCCCTCTTTTGTTCTGTCCATCCTGGTGCTTTCGTGGGGAGAGCACTTAATGAACTGTGGCAGCAGAGGCCTGCTCTGCTCTGCAGTTCTCTAGCACACATAGAGAAAGCAGAGCTGAGGAGTGAATAATCCTTTGCTCTATCCAACCCAGAACTGGCAGCCCTAATAACTGCTTTGAAGGAAAGATCATCCTCTGCGGACAGAGATGATATTCTGTGGGCAAAGAAGATTATTTTTTATTTTCTTAATTAGATGGACCAGATCAGATCTGGGACATGTGAGTGTTAAGCAGAGAACCTCAACTGTGGGCATTCTTGTCTCATCGGGCTTCCGGTAGTCCCACTTCTAAATTAATGAGTATACACACCCAGCTGTTAAGGCACACTGTGCAAGAGAAAAATAACTCATCAAAATATCTCCAAGTTCTATTAAAAAAAAAAAAAAAGAGGACTGCTTAATTTTCTCAGTATCTTGAGGAGATTTAAATTTGTAATAAAGGTTTGTTTTCTTTGTGCTGTTATGTTTGTGGAATCTAGAAACCTGGAATTTTGGCTTCTACATAAAAACCCTTACTTAAAATGTGAATCATTGTGTACATACCATATTTTCAAAATAAAAATAGCTCTTGTTCACCTTTACATAAAGATTGCACCCTCATAAACATAGTGATTTCCTGTGATTTAATTTCCTAAGTACTGCTTTTGTCTATCTCCTTTCAACATGCTTTTATCATTCTGGGGTAGAGATATGGAAGTCCAATGTTTTGAAGACACTAGTTTGCTACAAGCACCATGTAACCCTAAGTTTGTCAGGGATTTAGGATAAATTTGAGAAATGCTTCACTTATTTGTTCTTATAATGGTTATTCTGAAATAAAAGGCCCACCTTTTTTTTTTTTAAAGGAGGCCTCTTTTCTTTTACAACATTGCTTCTGTTGTTTATGTCCCGTTTTTTGGCCATGAGGCATGTGGGATCTTAGCTGGCCTGTCAGGGATGGAACCCTCACCTCCTGTATTGGAAGGTGAAGTCTTAACCACTGGATCCTCAGGGAAGTCCCAGAGGCCCTTCTTAAGACACACTAGCAATTTTAGTATAGCTCTGCACCCAAAACACAGACCCTCCACAAGTTCATAGTAAATTCAAGATCCACCAACTTCCAATGCTATTATTTATGTTTATGAAACATATTTTATTTAAAAATAAACAAAATGCCCCCCTGAACACCTCTGGCTGTCTGGGGAGCAGAACACCAGGACATGCAGGAGTGACCTGAGAAAGTCCAGGGGAATGAGAGCACCAGGAATATTGGAGAACTCTCTGTGACTTTGCATGTTTTTCCCACAATCATCTCAGACACAAACTGATTGGTAGAGGGTGGAAGTATTAGCAGCTTGAGATGCTTGAGCACAAATCTTACCCCTATCCTTAGCTGATCACTAAATTGTCCAGATACAGGAGAAACCGCCAAGAAACTGGGATAAAAAAGAAAAGTAAGAGTAAAAAGAACACACTACTCAAGAGAGATTTGTTTTTTGCAGTTTAAATCCAGGCAAGTAAATAATCATGGTAGTGTTCAGTCATGTCCAACTCTTTGCGACCCCATGGACTATAGCCCACTAGGCTTCTCTGTCCATGAAATTCTCCAGGCAAGAATACTAGAGAGGGTTGCCATTCCCTACTCCAGGGGGTCTTCCTGACCCAGGGATCGAACCCATGTCTCTTGCGTCTCCTGCATTGGCAGGCGGATTCTTTACCACTAGTGCCACCTATAATAATAATAACAACAACTACTATTATCCAATAATAGTAATAGAATTATCATTATCATTACTATTTATAGATAATAAAAAGAATCCACAGATCCTACAATGTATTATCTCAGAAGGAATCCACAGTTTCTACAGTATATTATCTAAAATGTCCAGTTTTCAACTAAAAAATGTGAAACATAAAGAAATGAATGTATGAGTCATACACAGAGGGAAAAAGCAATAAAAACTGACTCTGTGTGCCCAAGCTGTTGGATTTAGCAGTCAGAGATGTAAATCGATGGTATGAGTATGTGCAGAGATTTAAGGAAATTATATTAATAAAATTAAAGGAAAACACAATGTCAGTCATGCACCAGTGAGGAATCTCAAGTGAAAATTTGAAATTATAGAACAGAACTAAATGGTATTTCTATACTTAAAAACGATAATGCTGAAATTAAATATTACTAGACAGGATTACTGGCATATTTTAGATGTTAGAGGAAATTGTGAACTTTAAGAAAGATCAATAGAAATTATCCACTCCAAAAAGCAGAGAGAAGAAAAAAATATTGAAGATAAATTAACAGAGAAGGTCAGACTGAAAATGACAGAGTAAGGAGCTTGGCAGTTCTTATGCCCAAAAATCAGTGATGACAGTGGACAGAATTTTCAAAAAAAACCTATTAGGAACTATGGAAATTAACAAAGGGCATACAACAATTTGACAAGCATTTGTTAAGGATAAATAAGTGAACTTTGGATAAGAACAACCTGAGCTTGTGACATTTTAGCCTTGGGGGTGCTCTCATCCCACCCCATCTCCCCAACTCTCAGCTCTACTGGCATAGCAGTTCTGCCAGGGCAGGATAAGGTGTGAAAACCAGAAGCTCTGCTGTCAGAGAGGACTGACTAAAGTTGGAGTGTGGCACAGAAATAATGAATGTCCCTGGGAATTGTTGGAAACAATAGCAGATGAAGAAGGAAGACCGGTATAACAGCTCTTCTGAAGCTGTGACCGTGAGTGGAGGACACAGTGGGGAGGCAGACTGGCCAGACATGTGTCAAGGCAGTTTGGGAATGACAGGGCCACAGTGGACAGCAGTAAGCTCCCACACATCCCTGGAGGTCCTCACAGTTGTGCACGTGCATCGGGTGGTGTGAGCTTAGGAGACACAGCGAGGTTCCTGGTGATTTACGTGTCTCTGGCCAAACATGATGCCTTGCACACAGCTGCATTATATGGGACACACAGATCAAGGAACATGTGACTCATAACTTAGGGGAAAAAGTGAGTCGCTAGAAACTGTCTGAGGCATCCCAGATGTTGGACTTGGAAGACAGACATTTTAAAGGAGCTGTTAAAAATAAATTCCAAGAACCAATGGAAAGCATGCTTTAGTAATTAAAGAAAAGCCTAGAAGGATACTTATAAGCATACAAGGGTGTCTAATAAATGGTTTAAATAAGAAGACAAATTATATTTTAAAAAATGGAAATTATGGAATTGTCAAATACAGTAACTAAAATGAAAAATTCAGTAAAGGTGTTTAACAGTGATGTTAGATGGCAGAAGAAAGAATGATAAAGCTTGAAGCTAGATCAATCAAATTTATCCAATCAGAATAAAGAAAAATGAACACCCTCAGAGACCTGTGAGGTGCCAAGAAAGAACTGGTGTGTGTATAATGGGAATTCCAAAAAGAAAAGAGAAGGGAGAGAAAGAAATGAGTAGAACACATATTTGAATAAATAATGGCTGATATCTTCCCAAATTTTGTAGCTACTTGGAAGCATTTGACAGCCTTTAAAATCTTAAACATAGACTTATGATCCAACCCAGTTATTCCACTCCTAGCAATCTACTCAAGCGAAAGAAGTCATTACCCACACAAAGACTTACACGTTATTCTTAAAAGCTAAAAACTATCCAAATATCCCCTTTGTGGTTAAGTGGATAAGCCAGATATGGTATATTTATATAGGCAATCAAAAGAAACAAACTACTGACAGAATGCAAAACAAGGATGGATTTAAAAAACATAATCCTAAGTGAAAATAGTCGGATGTTTAGGACCGTGTATTGTCTAACTCCATTTACTTGAAATTTCTGGAAAAGACAAAACTATGGAGACATGAAGCAGAACTGTTTTTGCTTGAGGCTGGTTATATATGCAGGCATTGACCAAAAATGGGCACAAGGGAACTTCTTAAGAGTGGTAAAAGTATTCTGTAACTATGCAGATTTACAGAAACTCACCAAACTACTGAAAATGGGTGAATTTTATAGTATGGAAATTTTATATCAAGAAAGCCAGCCACGGTCTCAAAAATGGTATCTCAGAGAGGAATAGATACGGGCATTCATAGCCACATAGTGGGTAGTTCTGACAGGTCTGCATTTAGAGAGGAACTGTCTTCTGTCGAGGTCATACTTGACTGTATTATTGTTAGCAATATTGGTATTGCTGTTATTAAACAAGACAATATTGCCTATTCCTAAATTAATGTCTAAACATTGTGAGGATTTTTTTTTTATAGTGGAAGAAACCCCATCTCAAAAGATATGATTCTTTTGCCTGTACTTTCTTGGTTGTGGAGTTGCGGGTTCTGTCCAAATATGCCAGACTTTTGGAAGACCCAAGGATACCTCTTGTCCGGATAATCCTTCTCAATCTGCTGATGAACTCTGGGCAGAGTGATACACGGTGGGAGAAAGCAGGACAGGAAGAGAAGAAAACACTGCCCGTGCTGCAGTGTGTTTCTGTGAGACTGTAGCTTGATGCATTCTTTTTCCAGATCAAGAAAAGTCCTGATCCACAGAAGAGGATGGAGATACCACTGAGTTTGTAACTTGAAACGAAGGCATTTCGCCCGTCTCTGAAACCATAGCTGTCCTCCCTCTGCCTTGCCATACTTTTTCAGACTGGGGCTGGAGAATTTCTTCTCAGAGGAGAGAGCAGCGTATGGGACTTTGGGGGTCAGCATGTAGCTGCCGAGAGCCTTCCCTGGCTTTGTCAGGACTAGTCTTACCAAGAATAAACACAGTTCCCTAGGAAGAAGACCACATGGTGCCAGACCCAGGATAAATACGCACGATGATCGCTTTCAGGAAGATAAATGAGCTCCTTATTCAGTCTTGGAACAGATGGGAGGCAGAGCAGTGCCTCTGAGACCCAACCAGGCATGGCCTGGGGGGTTCCGTGGAGAGGCGGAGTAGAGAGCAGAGGCAGAGTCCCCTTCAGCGGGGCTGGGGTGGCGCTGCAGGGTCACACGTTGAGAAGCTCGGGGGAAGGAAGAGCTTTGTCAGTTTTAGAGGAATGAAAGTGTAATTTGTTTGAAGAGTAACTCAGGAAGAAATGATTTTCTTTTCCATTAATATTCCTTTCATTTCAACCAGAGATAACGAGAGTTTCGTGTAAGTCAAGGAGCTGAAGAATAATGTGCTTATTGTTTTTGAAAGCTTTAGAAAGAAGCAGCATGTTTTCACTCAGTCAGTGGGCTCATCAAGGTCTCAAGTGATGTTTCCGAGAGGCTTATACCGAGTCGTTCAGCTGCAGTGTCAGGGAGGGTATTTCTGATAAAAGCTTGCATCCAGCAAGAAACTGCCTCTAACATCAAATTCCTTGCCTTCTTTATTACGTTTAACTATTTGTTTTGTTACTGTCAAGCAAGGGCAAGTCACCTCTCAGGTCATTTCCTAACTGGCTGTTACAGGGCTATGTGCATCCTGGAAATGCACAAAAGGACCTTCTGGGTTTGGGAAGAAGAGATTTAGAACTTCTAGACTTCTTGAAATGTAATAATGAAAAATAAATTTAAGCTTTACTCTTAATATAATTTTATCATAGTTTAGAAATGTACTATTACTGGGTATTCCAGAAAGAAAAAAATTGTTGACTGTTAAACCATGACACAATTTGTTGTTGTTCAGTCACTTGTTTGTGTCTCTGACTCTTTGTGATCCCGTGGACTGCAGCACATCAGGCTCCTCTATCCTTCACTGTCTCCCGGAGTTTGCTTAAACGCATATCCATAGATTCGGTGATGCCATCCAACCATCTCATTCTCTGTTGGCCCCTTCTCCTCCTGCCCTCAATCTTTTCTAGCATCAGGGTCTTTTCCAATGAGTCAACTCTTCACATCAAGTGACCAAAGTATTGGAGCTTCAGCTTTAGCATCAGTCCTTCCAATGAATATTCAGGATAGATTTCCTTTAGGATTGACTGGTTTGATCTCCTTGAAGTCCAGGGGACTCTCAAGAGTCTTCTGCAGCACCACAATTGAAAGCATAACTTCTTTGGCTCTCAGCCTTCTTAATGGTCCAGCTCTCACATCTGTACATGACTACTGGAAAAACCATAGCTTTAACTAGATGTACCTTTTGTCAGCATAGTGATGTCTCTGCTTTTTAATGTGCTGTCTAAGTTTGTCATGGTTTCCCTGCCAAGGAGCAGGCGTCTTTTAATTTCATGGCTGCACTCACCATCTGCAGTGATTTTGGAGCCCAAGAAAATAAAATCTGTTTCCAGTGTTTCCAGATTTTCCCCCATCTATTTGCCATAAAGTGATGCAACCAGATGCCAAAATCTTAGTTTTTTTGAATGTTGAGTTTTAAGCTAGGCTTTTCACTCTCTTCTTTCACCTTCATCAAGAGGCTCTTGACACAATGCCAATACCTTCTTTTAAATCTTATGCTTCCTGAAAGAAGCTTCCTTTCTATTTACTTATACAGACATAGATTTTTAAATCATATATTGATCTTGTGCATATATATGAAAAAGGGAATAGAGGTAAAGTTCACGTGTGCTCAGGTAATGAGTAGGCAGGCCATAGCTGCTGTGGCCAACATCAGTCAGTCATGAGATAATCTTGATTTCAGAGCCACTCGAGTGTGAAAATCTTTATCTTCAGATCACTGAAATAGGGTGAAATTCAGAGTAATCTTACACAGGCATACCTTGGAGGTATTGTGGGTTTGGTGCCAGACCACCATAGTTAAGCAGATAACATGATCAAATGAATTCCATGAACTTTTTAGTTTCCCATTGCATGTGAAAGTTACATCTACACTATCAAGTGAAGTTGCTCAGTCTTCCGTCCATGGAATTTTCCAGGGGAGGATACTGGAGTGGGTTGCCATTTCCTTCTCCAGGAGATCTTCCCGACCCAGGGATCAAACCTGGGTCTTCCACACTGCAGGCAGACTCTTTACCCTGTAATCTTATCAAGTGTGCAATAGCACTGTGGCTAAAAATGTTGATATTTTGGATATTTTGACTTCTTTCCATGAAACATGGATGTCCTTCATGGCATCTCAAATGGTGAATCCTTTCCAGAGGGTTTTCAATTGACTTTGCCAAGATCTTTCAGAAGGATCACTGTCTATGCCAGCAATAGCCTCACAGAATATATTTCTTTTCTTTTAAGTCTCATAAAGTTTTTTTACATTTTAATTGGAGGATAATTACTTCACAATATTGTGATGGTTTTTGCCATATATCAACATGAATCAACCATAGACATACATGTGTCCCTCCCCCATCCCCCAAACCCCCCCCCCGACTTTTCTCCCCACCACATCCCTCCAGGTCATCACAGAGCACCAGCTTTGGGTGCCATCATACATCAAACTCCCACTGGCTATCTGTTTTACGTGTAGCAATGTGTATGTTTCACTGCTATTCTCTTAAGTTATCCCACCCTCTCCTTCTCCCAGAGTCCAAAACACTGTTCTTTACATCTGTGTCTCCTTTGCAGCCCTGCACATAGGATTGTTGGTACCATCTTTCTAGATTCTGTATATATGTGTTAATATATGATATTTGTCTTTCTCTTTCTTAAAGAATAAGGCTTGACTGTTGGAGTTATTCCTTGATCCAGGAATCTGTTTCTAAAGAAATCCTGAAAGAAAAAGGAGATGCTACAACACATCGGTTTTGCCCTGGAATGTCTATGGCACCTGTTTGCACCTCTTCTCCTGGTAGTGCTGACAGAACTGGTGGATGAAGTGGTTGGAGTGACGTCAGGTAGCCCAGACTTTAGCCACCTTGCGTCCTGACACCAGGACAGACTGGAGCTGGCTCTTAGGACACCACAGGACGAGGACATTCCCATTGTTCAGCTCCCTCTTCACTTTCCTTCTCTGAGCAGTTTAGAGTTCCACAGAGGAGTCTGCATTTAGTATCCTGAACCTCATAAAATTAGCACCCTGGACAGGGAGTCTGCTCAATTAAACCCTGCTGATTTTCTCAGGGATTAAGAAGCAAGTTCCTTGGCATTGCTGACTAGTCACAAGTGAGCTCTATTGAGGAAGATGGGAACAGTTCTAATCTAGCCTCCTTTTCTCCCTCTGTCTCCTCTTTCTCTCCCTCTCTCATGTTATAAAATGCGATTTTGAGTTTGTTATATAGCACAAGGACCTGACCAGTGAAAGGGCCTTTTTTGTACTTATAGTTTATAACTGATCACAGCAGAGCTTCACCCTGGAGAGTGTGACAAGCAGAGCAGACATCTGCTGTGATCTTTGTTTGAGGTGCTTGTTTTACGTATATGATAATCCCAGTATCAGCTAGAGTTGCAGAAAAAAACACTTAAAAATGAATTATTGTTCATATGAAATAGCAAAACTGTTGTTGAGAAAGAAAAAGAAGTCAGTAGGGTAAGATAAGCTTCACTGCAAAGTATTTTCTCATCTTTATGGCTTATGGGCTTCCCTGATAGCTCAGTTGGTAAAGAATCCACCTGCAATGCAGGAGACCCTGATTTGATTCCTGGGTCAGGATGATCCCAGAGAAGGGATAGGCTACCCACTCCAGTGTTCTTAGGCTTCCCTTGTAGCTCAGCTGGTAAAAAATCCATCTTTAATGCAGGAGGCCTGTGTTTGGTGCCTGGTTTTGGAAGATAACCTAGAGACAGGAAAGGCTATCATTCCAGTATTCTGGCCTGGAGAATTCCATGGATAGTCCGTGCAGTCGCAAGGAGTCAGACACCACTGAGCAACTTTCACTTACGGCTTATGCCCCTTTGGATTCAATGAAAAAAATATGCTTTATTCAGTTTCCCATGGCAGTGAGAACCAAACAGTTTTAGAATTTTCAATAAAAATGAAAAACATAAATATTTCTTACAGCTTCCTAAGTAGATGGTCAGTAATACCAAATTGATCATCAGTAGATGCCTAAGATATAATAAATAATTAATGAACCTTAAGATATGAAATAAATACGGAGTCAGCAGTTCACTCATGCATAAAACCTATCTTTAAAACTAATAAACATGTCTGCATATAATTACCGTATTTGTACGTTTTTGATTATTGTTGATTGAAAGTGAAGTTGCTCAGTTGTGTCTGACTCTATTGCGGTCCCATGGACTGTAGCCTACCAGGCTCCTCAGTCCATGGAATTTTCCAGGCAAGAGTACTGGAGTGAGTTGCTATTTCCTTCTCCAGGGGAATCTTCCCAACTCAGGGATTGAACCTGTGTCTCCCTCATTGCAGGCAGATGCTTTACTGTCTGAGCCATTATCAATAACACACAAAAAAGTGTATACTTACCTTAACTTATAAAGAAAACTTACACATGTAGGTCTAGCTGTTTTTAAAAGACCGTATTGGTCCCAAATCTACATGACCTCAAATGATGTTGTCCTGAAATAACTTCCCACTTATACTCATGGGCTCGTGAAATAAATGTACATCCTTCTGCGCCCCACCCCCCTTCCTTGTTTCATCAGTGAGTTGGGGACTCCAGGGAAGCTGAGCCTGACTCTCCCTGCATTAGAAGGTAACCTACTGGGACCCAGGGATGAATGCACGTGATGTAAGATGTGATCCTGTGAGAAATACTACAGCTCTCCTCCCTCAGCCTGGATCAGGACCAGAGAGGTAGGATAACCTGAGCAATGCTGGTCAAAGGCTTCTATCTGCGATCCTACCTCTGGCAAGCAGTGACTATGGCAGGACCTCAGAGGTGAGCCCTCCCCACTCTTCCCTCAGGCCCAGCTACTAGGGATGGAGCCCTTGGGGTCACCTGTGTTGATTTTTCAAACTAACAGTGATCACAGTGCTGACTTCCTCATACTTAAAATTACAGAACAGGTATCTGTACACCAACATTCACAGCAATGTTAAGAAAAAGCCACATGTCCCTTGCAAGAAGAATGGATAAACGAAACATGGCACACACATAGACTGGAATGTTATGCATTCTGTAATAGAGATGAACCTTGAAAACGTGCTTTGTGAACTGAGACCCAAAAGGACACATGCATGATTCTGCACACAGTAGTCAAGCTCACAGAGAATAGAGTGGTGGCTTCCAGGGGCTGAGGGAGGGGGCAATGAGGAGTTATTGTTTACTGATTATCAGTTTGGAAAGATGGACAGGTTCTGGAGATGGATACTGATGAAGTTTGTGCAACAACGTGAAAGTAGTTAATGCCACTGAAGTGTAAACTTCAAAATTATTAAAATGGAAACTTTTATATAGATTTTATCATAACAAAAAATAAAAATATAAAACAAGAAGGCTGTTTTCACCCAAGTCTAATAAATTGCATCAAATACCAAAATCCTCCACAAAAACAAGAAAACAATTACAAGGAGATGCTTAATTTTATTAGTGCAGGTTCCCCGGCTATGTGAAAGTAGAGTGTTCCTAGGAAATCTTTCATAAGCCTAATTGGTGTAAGGTGAAGAAGAAACCTCCTTAGGATGTGTCTTGCTAACGGGTGCACACAATATATCGAGATAAATCACAGATACTGACGCAGTTCAAAAATGTGGAGGCTTAGATCTTTGACAGCCACTATGGAAAACAGTGTGGAGGTTCCTTAAAAAACTGCAAATAGTCCTGCCATATGACCCAGCAATCCCACTGCTGGGCATATACACCGAGGAAACCAGAATTGAAAGAGACACGTGTACCCCAATGTTCATCGCTGCATTGTTTGCAATAGCCAGGACATGGAAGCAACCTAGATGCCCATCAACTGACGAATGGATAAGAAAGCTGTGGTACATATACACAATGGAATATTACTCAGCATTAAAAAAAAAATTCATTTGAAGCAGTTCTACTCAGATGGACAAAACTGGAGCCCATTATCCAGAGTGAAGTAAGCCAGAAGCAAAAACAACAATACAGTATATTAACAGATATATATGGAATTTAGAAAGACAGTAATGAGAACCCAACATGCGAGACAGCAAAAGGGACGCAGATGTATAGAATAGACTTGTGGACTCTGTGGATGAGGGTAAGGGTGGGATGATATGGGAGAATGGCATTGAAACATGTTAATTATCATATGTCTAATCAATCGCCAGCCCAGGATTGATGCTCGGGGCTGGTGCATTGAGATTTCCCAGGGGGAGGGAGGAGGGAGGGAGGAGGGAGGGGGGTTCTGGAGGGAGAGCATATGTAAACCCATGGTGATATCATGGCATTGTAAAAAAAAAAAAAATAAAGACCATGTTGTATTTAAAAAAAAAAAAAGAAAGCTGAGTGCCAAAGAATTAATGCTTTTGAACTGTGGTATTGGATGAGACTCTTTAGAGTCCTTTGGACTGCAAGGAGATCCAACCAATCCATCCTAAAGGAGATCAGTCCTGGGTGTTCATTGGAAGGACTGATGTTGAGCTGAAACTCCAATACTTTGTCCACTTGATGGGAAGAGCTGACTCATTTGAGAAGACCCTGATGCTGGGAAAGATTGAGGGCAAGAGGAGAAGAGTATGACGGAGAATGAGATGGTTGGATGGCATCACTGACTTAATGGACATGGGTTTAGGTAGACTCCGGGAGTTGGTGATGGATAGGGAGGCCTGGCGTGCTGCGGTTCATGGGATCGCAAAGAGCGACTGAACTGAACATGTAGTTGTAAGAGGATCAGTTTCAATGATGGCTCACAATTGTCACTGTCAGCTTCTGATGGCCAGCCACTACACTCCTCAACGTCAAGGCTTTCATCTCCTTTGCAAAACTTCTTGAACCACCACTGCACTGTACGTTCATTAGCAGTTCCTTGGCTAAATGCATCTCTGACATTGCAAGTTGTCTCTGCTATCTTACAGCCCATTCTGTACTCAAATAATAAAATCGCTTGAATTTGCAAAAAAAAAGAAAGAAAGAAAGAAAGAGCCACGTGTACCCCAATGTTCATCGCCGCATTGTTTACAATAGCCAGGACGTGGAAGCAACCTAGATGCCCATCAACTGACGAGTGGATAAGAAAGCTGTGGTACATATACACAATGGAATATTACTCAGCATTAAAAAAAAAAATTCATTTGAATCACTTCTACTCAGGTGGACGGAACTGGAGCCTATTATCCAGAGTGAAGTAAGCCAGAAGGGAAAACAACAATACAGTATACTAACGCATATATATGGAATTTAGAAAGACGGTAACGAGAACCCTGCATGCGAGACAGCAAAAGGAACGCAGACGTATAGAACAGACTCGTGGACTCTGGATGAGGGCAAGGGTGGGATGATATGGGAGAATGGCATTGAAACATGTTAATTAGGGGCTGGTGCACCAAGATTTCCCGGGGAGAGGGGGTCGGGAGGGAGGAGGGAGGGGGATTCTGGAGGGGGAGCATATGTCATTGTATGGCAAAACCAATAAAAAAACAAAACAAAACTGTGGAGGCTCCAAGCTGAGATGCTGTGTGTAGTTCCGGGGAAGACGCTTGGTGGCGCCACTCCCGCCGCTGGGGCCGCACGCCGCTACATGGGCTCGGAAGTGAGAGTGAGAGTCGCTCAGTGGGGTAGGGCTCCGTGACCCCACGGACTGTGCAGTCCAGGCCAGAATCCTGGAGTGGGTAGCTTTCCCCGGGGTAGCCTTTCCTTTCTCCAGAGGATCTTCCCAACCCAGGTCTTTGCACTGTGGTTGGATTCTTAACCAGCTGAGCCACCAGGGAACCCCAGGAATGCTGGAGTGGGTAGCCTACCCCTTCTCCAGCAGATTGTCTGGACCCAGGAATCAAACCGGGGTCTCCTTCATTACAGGCAGATTCTTTATCAACTGAGCTATCAGGAGAGCCCTGATATATGTGCTCAAATCATTTGCAAAACTGAAGTTGAAGGCTTTTCGCCTTTTGTTTGCAAAAGTGGAAATCCTCTTCTGATATCTTTTCCTTGGCGGAAACAGGTGCTAATATAGGTGTTTTCTAAAAGTGAAGTGGCATAGGACAAACTTTCAAAAAGTGAGGGATACATGTACTTTGGGCAAGTGCATGGATCGTGGACTAGTAATTGGCCCCATGATTTTGAGGGATTTGAAGTGCTTTTAGGGTATGGTACTCAGCATTGCAGGGGTTAAGGAAAAATGCGTGTATGCTCTAAATACCAAAATATGCAGCTGTGTATTTCCAGTGCTTTCTTTCCCTTCCTCACTGGCATGATTTTGTCCAGGAGCCCCTACAAGTCTGCATGAGGTTCACCATCTTCCAGGCGTGTGTAGTGTAGCGGTTGCCAAGTTCTTTCCTTGATCCATTTACAATCTTGGAAAGGGCAGGAGCCAACAGGAGTGTTGGTTTAAAAAAATAAAAAAGTTAGATGTTCAAGTTTAAACGTTTACCTAAGACACTCTCCCTTTTCACTCCTACCATTTTTAAGGAATCGGATATGTACAGTGTGAGTGAAAGTCGTTCATCGTGTCCAACTCTTTGTGACCCCATGGACTGTAGAGTCCATGGAATTCTCCAGGCCAGAATACTGAAGTGGGCAGCCGTTCTCTTCTCCAGGGTATCTTCCCAACCCAAGGGTCGAACTTGGGTCTCTGCACTGCAGGCGGATTCTTTACCAGCTGAGCTACAGAGAAGCCCGCGTACAGTATAAAGCACATGAAGTTTGGAGCCACACAATTGCCTCTCTCTCAGCACTGTGACCTTGAACGTCTCGGTTGTCAGCTTCCTCCTTTCAGAACTTCCTTTCAGGAGGAAAGGAGATGAGGAAGGTGCCAAATGCAGCAAAAGCTCTGCAGGTGCTAGTTTGCCTTCCTCCCTCTCTTCCCCCTCCTCTTCACAGATGGTGGAGGGGTCAGAGGCTCAGGGATTGGGTCGGAGGGCACAGTGTGGCGTTGGTGAAGGTGGTGGGGTAGACACGTGGACAGAAACCAGTGCCAGCTGCAGGAGTGGAGTCCCAGCTCAGCAGTCTGCCAGCTGCAGAACCTCAGGCGTGTTTCTCTAATCTCTCATTTTTTCGCAAGAATATATGCAGCATACAAAATTATAAAAGCTCTTCACATTCTTTTGGTTAACAGTGTGAAATCGAATTTATCAGAATTTCTACATTTGTGAGGCACCTCTCCTCTAGTAGTACTGCTGCAAACAGAAGGTACATCTGTATGGGAAGTGGCATGTTTTATGAACACCAACCATCAAAATAAAAAACATTCGATCAAACATACTTGAGGAAGGACTAAATTAACATTCTATTCTTTCTAGAGAACATGAAATGACAAAATTGTTGCCATATGAGAAAGCAATCAAAGAGTATGCAGGTTACAAAAAAACCAGAAAGATATTTTCTGGATGTGTGTTAGGCACCTAATTAATGAAAATATCATATGTGTCGATTTTGTGGCATTTGGTGGTGTTTTCCAGATTTTTATAGACAATTTTTATGATTTCCCTTGTCATTCTAAATAAGTACACACATTTGCATATAATTCTGTATTTGTCACTTTACATTTTTTTTTCTTAAATTGCACACCACAGCTGGTTCCTGAGATGGTCTCTTACCACATCCTCTTCTTGGCAGGTTGAAGTGGGGAGGCCCAGGCAAGAGAAGGTGGTTCAAGGGTTTGGGGGTCGAGAATTCCACCTACAGAATCATACTGTCTTTCTTGAGCTAGCCCCAGAACCTCAAGTGATGACAATAAATAGAAGAAAAAATTAATTTGATAACTACTGAAGTTCTATTTTTTATATTCAGTTTTGAGTGTTTTTTTATTTAATGCCAGGCACTGTGACCATTCCACATGTATTATCTTACTTAATAAGCCCAACTTGATGAGGTCCATACTGTCATTATCTCAGTTTAGGGAGTGAAGAAATGGGGTCTGGGGAGATGAGCCCTTGTGCAGAGTTTTTGGGCTGGAGATCCCATTGTCAGGTGTTTGAGAAGCCTGACAGATTATGAGAATCAGTTGGGTGGTAGGCATCTCGCCTGTTTGACGGCACAAGTGAGTGACTGCATATTCTTTTCTGCTTCTGCTTCTGATGTTGGTAGGTGAAGAAACGTCTGTTGAAGGGGGCCTCTATTGAGACTCTGTGAGCCCAAATTTTTCTAGTTTTTCAGTAGGGAATCTGGCATTTTTATTAACTTGCATTTATCACAATTAACGAGGGCTTGTTGGAGTAAAGGGTCAGAATTTTTTAAATTGTTTGTGATTTCAATGTGAAAAAATGCTTTCCAAAACTCCCATATTTTTGCCATGATTAAAATGATCTTTCCACCTCATTTCATTTTTTTTTAAGCTCTAAATGCCAGGGCTCAAGTCCCTTGACATTTCTGTTTAATTAAAATGATTTACAAGCTAAATAAACAAATAAGTGAATTAATCATGCTAACTGCAATAATACTACCATTACGTGACCCAGATTAAGGTCAGTATATGTAAATGATGTGAAATAAAGAGAGGGGGTTCATTTTTTCTTTGAATGGTGAAAAAATAATGCCACTATCAGGCAGTTTATTTTCCAAATTAATTTTTAGATTATTTAACCTTTGCATACTTTATGTAAATGAAAAATGTGTTATGAATTACTTCAGTAGGAACTTCTATATAAGCTAAATGGTTTCTATTAAAAATAAAAGCATATATGTAAAAAAGGAATGGGTTTGGTTGAAGTTTGGAAAGGAATTTAAGGACATGACTTAGACTGATGTTGAAACCAAATCTTTCTAATAATTTAAAGTTTCAGAAATGGCATATAATATTTCTTTTAAATGCTTCATAGTTCTTTTTTCAGAACTTAGTATTATGAAAAATTTTTAAACCACACAAACTAGGGAAATTGTATTTTAAAAGATCCACATGTAATCAACATCCACATCCAGCAAAGATCAATATTGTGTCCATCCTTTTTTGATCTGTCTCCATATGTGGTTTTTTGCTAGAGTATTTTAAAGCAAGTTCCATTTATCATTTCATTTCACCCATCAAAGTGGAGCTGATAATAGAAGGCAAGTGTAACACATGGTCCCTGAGATGACAGGGTTTCAAATCTGATAGAACACACAGACCATGAAACCAAAATACGGTGCATGTAAGTTTACAGTCATTTCCTAAAGTTTTCGTCTTTGGTTGTTTTTTTTTAATCTAAAATAACAGTATAAACAATCACTGTGGATTGGAGCATTTGCAGATGTGTGCAGGGATGTGTATGCGAGGAGGGAGAGTGTGGCAGCCCTGAATAGGTGAGAGGGGTTTAAGAAGGCAGCAGCGGATAATGCAGTAGCAGAGGTTTTGAAGAAGATAATTCAGTAGCATCATGAAATGGTGTGTAAGAAAGAACAGTATGTGGTACATATGTAGGATGAACTGGAGCATAGATTGACTGTGGGGGACCTTGTTTGGGTGCTCTTGCAGTGTAGTTAAGTCATGAGTTTATGGAAGATTAACTTAGAATAGCACAGTAGGAATTAAGAGAAGGGGTAAAAGTCCTCAGATATCAGTACATACACAATTTTTTGAAATGAAGAATTACTACATTTAATAAATTCTAATAGTGGTTAATTTTGAAAATGCAGAAAAGTATAAAAAAGAAAAGAAAAACCAGCCACATTTTCACTGCTCAGAGATGATGACTGTCAACAACATTTTGTCTCTACTTAAAAAAAAATTACTAGGTTTTTAAAGAGCAGTATTAGGTTCATTAAAAAGTTGAGCAAAAAGTACTGAGTTCACATATCACCCCTGTTTCACCACCCTCTCCCCCATCAGCATCCTCCATGGAGCGGTCAGTTTTTTGCAGTGGATTAATCTACACTGATCAATCTACATCATTATTGCCCAGATTCTGCAGTTTACCTTAGTGTTCATTCTTGGTGATGAACATTTTCTAGGAGTTTGGACAAATGCCTGATAACATGTACCTACTATTGCCATATCATACAGAATAGTTTCACTGCCATAGTGATCCTTTGTGCTTCCCATTCTCATTCCCTCTCCCCTGAGTTCAGTTCAGCCTCTCAGGTGTGTCTGGTTCTTTGGGACCCCATGGACTGCAGCACGCCAGTCTTCCCTGTCCATCACCAACTCCCAGAGTTTGCTCAGACTCATGTCCATTGAGTTGGTGATGCCATCCAACCATCTCATCCTCTGTCGTCCCCTCTCCTCCCGCCTTCAGTCTTTCCCAGCATCAGGGTCTTTTCCAATGAGTCAGTTCTTTGCATCAGATGGCCAAAGTTTTGGAGCTTCAGCTTCAGCATCAGTCGTTCGAATGATATTCAGGACTGATTTCCTTTAGGATTGACTGGTTTGATCTCCTTGCAGTCGAAGGGACTCTGAAGAGTTTTCTCCAACACTACAGTTCAAAAAGCATCAATTCTTTGGTACTCAGCTTTCTTTATTGTCCCCCTCCCCTGAAATCCCTGATAAAGTCACATGGTTGGAAGCACACAGTAAGTAACCTTTGCAGATTGCCTTGTTTCACTCAGTTATATGCATGTGAGTTTCCTTCATGTCTTTTCATGGCTTGGTAGCTTGTTTACTTTTAGTGCTGAATAATATTCCATTGTCTGGACCTGCAGAAGTTTGTTTACTCTCTCACCTGCTGAAGGACATCTTGGTTCTTTCCAAGTTCTGACAGTTGTGAATAGAGCTGCCATAACCATTGGTGTGCAGATTTCTGTGTGCACAAATGTTTTTAACTTTTTTTTTTTGGCGGGGGTAAATAGAAAGGAGTGCGATTGCTGGATCATATGACAGAAGTATGTTTAGTTTTATAAGAAACTGTCAAACTGTCTTCCAAAGTGGTCTACCATTTTGCACCCCACCTTCAGTGACTGAGATTTTCAGTTCCGTACCCTCACCAGCATTTGGTGTTATGAATGTTCTGGGTTTTGGCTGTTGTAATAGGTCTGTTTAATTTCCATTTCCCAGATGACTTTTGATGTGGAGACTCTTTATCACATGCTTATTTGCCATCTGTATGTCTTCTTTTTTAAAAATTTATTTATTTATTTACTGGCTGCTCTGAGTCTAGTTGTGGCATGCAGGATCTCCGATCTTTGTTGTGGTGTGTGGGATCTTTAGTTAGGCATGCAAACTCTTAGTTGCAGTATGTAGGATCTAGTTTCCCCACCATGGATCGAACCTGGGCCCCCTGTGCAGAGTCTTAGCCCCTGGACCACAAGGAAGTTCAGTTCAGTTCAGTTCAGTTGCTCAGTTGTGTCCGACTCTTTGCGACCCCATAAATTGCAGCATGCCAGGCCTCCCTGTCCATCACCAACTCCTGGAGTCTACTCAAACCCATGTCCATCGAGTTGGTGATGCCATCCAGCCATCTCATCCTCTGTTGTCCCCTTCTCCTCCTGCCCCCAATCCTTCCTAGCATCAGGGTCTTTTCCAATGAGTCAACACTTCACATAAGGTGGCCAGAGTATTGGAGTTTCAGCTTCAACATCAGTCCTTTCAATGAACACCCAGGACTGATCTCCTTTAGGATGGACTGGTTGCATCTCCTTGCAGTCCTTGGGACTCTCAAGAGTCTTCTCCAACACCACAGTTCAAAAGCATCAATTCTTTGGTGCTCAGCTTTCTTCACTGTCCAACTCTCACATCCGTACAGGGAAGTCCCTCTGTAAATGTTCTTTGATGAACTTTCTGTGATGTCTATGGCCTCTCTCCCTCCAGCTTCATTGAGATATGACTGAAAATACAAATGTATATACTTAAGGTATACTTTGGACATCTGTTGTGAAGAGCAGACTCATTTGAAGAGACCCTGATGCTGGGAAATATTGAGGGCAGGAGGAGAAGGGGACGACAGAGGATGAGATGGTTGGATGGCATCACCAACTCAATAGACATGGGTTTGGATGGACTCTGGGAGTTGGTGATGGACAAGGAGGCCTGGTGTGCTGCGGTTCATGGGTCGCAAAGAGTTGGACATGACCGAGCGACTGAACTGAGCTGAAGGTATACAGCATGAAAATTTGTATATGTGAAATCACCACGCACTGAAGTTGATGAACATATCCATCACCTTACATAGTATATTGTTTTGTGTGTGCTAGAACACATAAGGTCTAGTGTCTTAGCAAATTTCAAGTACACCATTATTATTAATAGTCAACATGCTGTACATCTCTAGAATTGATCTTATATCTGGAAGTTTGTATCCTTCAACCAACATCTCTTTATTTTTCCCACTCCGTAGCCTCTACAAACACCTTCATACTCTTTTTCTGTGTGTTTGACTTACAGAGAGCAGAAGTTATAACTGAGTAGGCAATGAACATAGCCATGGCAGACAGGAGAGCCTCCTTTTGGACATTTCTGTTCAGTTCAGTTGCTCAGTGAGAATCATTCCTTGTATATCTTCACACTTCATAATTCTTCAGTAGAATGCCTGTCAGGTGGTAACTGCCCTTTAGCTGTAGGTTGAATACCCAAATGAATGAAGAAAATGCTTGATCTTTGAGAACTATGATTTGCACTGAAAAATGACTCGATATACTGATAGAAATGGAAAATCAGGAAGCAGAGTGTGAGCATCCTCAAATTCTGTGCCCAGAGAAAATTTTCAGTTATAACTGAAGAGAATCCAAAATACCTTATTAACTAATTTTCTGCCTTTTACATAAGCATGAAAGCTTTGGAAGTATCAAAGTTTTACTATCACTTAGCAGTGCTTGAGCCTCAAGCAGACACAAATGGCTCTTCCACTTAACCAGGAAAATGAAGAAGGACATGTTTCAAACTTCTGTCCGAGAAATGCTCCTTTGGCAATACAGAAGCTTCAAGAGTAACAGAGTTTAATCAGGGAGTGATTTGTGTTTTTCTTACTGGTTCTATGTCCTTGAGCAGAGCTTCTCCATAGTGGCTCCTGGTGCATGTGGGAGCAGATGAGCAGATGTGTAAACTTCCTTTGAGTGTGTAAATCTGAGCTTGGTGTATTACATTTGTTTTTGCATGATGTCCAGATAATGAACACTAATTTTTTCCTCTTCTATAACATTTGGATCTTAGTGAGAATTCAAAATTAAATTCTTTGAGAACTGTAGAGATATTTTCACTATCAGTATATTATTTAGATATTAAATGCCAATATAAAACTCTCATAGTCCTATAATTAAGACTCTTGCTGTTAACATTTTGGTGAATTTCCTTACTAGATCTAATTTAATGTATTATAAAATTAATCTATAGAGGGGGAACTAAGATGGCGGAGGAATAGGACGGGGAAACCACTCTCTCCCCAATAAATACACCAAAAGAACTTTTAAAGACCGCGCAAACTCCATAAAACAGGATCTAAATGCTGGCAGAGGACATCGGGCATCTGAAGGGACGGCCCATTGCCGACGAGAGAAGGTAGGACAAAAGAAAAAAGAGAGAGAAAAAAGTAAAGGGAGAGACAGAGTTGGGGGCGGGGATCTGTCCCGGAAGGGGAGTCTGGAATAAAGAGGAAAAAAAAAAAAAAAAGAGGAGAAACGTTTCCGAATACCAGGGAGCATTCTCTCAGGCGGATTTGCGGTGACTCTTGGAGAGCAAGATAGCTGGGAGTAAAAGCAGATTAATAATTAAGCCCTGCAAGCTACATTTCTGGCTGGAAGGCACAGGGAAGCGGCGGCGGCGGACGCCCCACCCCCCACTAGCCAAAGCGGACTGCTCAGGGAGGGGCGGGCCGCGCGCTCAGGGAACGGAGCAGCCTGAGCGACCCAACCCAGGGGGCTAACCGGAGATAGACTGAGAAGTAGCTTTCCCCAGGAAGAGCCCCCCTGCCAGGCCCACGCAGAACAAGGAGAGGTGTGGAGTCGGCAGAGAGGCGGCTGGCCGGGTGGCACAGAACAAAGGGCGTGCGGAGTCGGCAGGGAGGCGGCCGGCCAAGGAGATCTGGGCGCCTGTGGGCTGCGGACCGGCCCAGCCCCCGCCCGAGTGCAGCGGGCATAACCCAGCCTCAGCGAGACCAAAGGGTGAGGCGGAGTCGGCAGGGAGGCGGCTGGCTGGGCGGAGCTGGGCGCCTTCGGGCTGCAGACAGACCCAAACCCTGCCCGAGACCAGCGGGCATAGCCCAGCCCCGGCGAGGCTTCCTCGTCCAAATTGCGCACAGAGCTAGGTGCTAACCAAGACTACTGGGGATTCTGAACGGATCGGAGCTCTGCACACCTAAGAAGACGTGCTTAGCTGCACGTCGGGAAAGCCGAGCGGTTGGGCCGGGGAGGGGAGAAGCCGCGCTCCCCAACTGCGCCGGCGGAAGACAGAGAGCCAAGCAGAAGGGGCGGGGGAAGCGCACTCAGCAGGAGCAGGGCAAACTCCAGAGTGCTGAATAGACACATAAAAGACCAGCAAACAGAAGACGCTTAAGCTAGCAGAGGCAACAGGTTTGGAGTCTATAGAGCATGAGAAGTACAAGCCGGACCCAAGGAATTGTCTGAAAAATAAACTGACCCCTCCCAGTACGCATCAGCACCAGAGAAAGCCTTAGTTATAACTGTACTAGGAACATCTTTTAAATTTTTAAAACTTTTTTATACCTTTTTTTTTTTTTTAGAATTTTTAAGTCCCCTATAACCTTGTTATTTTCATTTTTTTTCCTTGCCTTTCTTTTCCCTTATTTTTATTTCCCCTTTTTTTAATCTCCTCTTTCTCCCTTATTGCATTCTCCGTCCTATCTCCTTTCTTACCTTTTATATCTCCACTTTATTCCCCTTTTTTCTTTTAAATTTTTTTTTTTTTTTACTGATTTTTGTTGTTGTTGTTGTTGGTGGTGTTGTTGTATTTTCTTCTTTATCATTCTTTCTTTCTTTTTTTCATAATAGTACTTTTGAGAATCCAGTCTTTACTCTAGATTTTTAATCTTTGCTTATTAGTATTTGGTATCAACTTTGTACCTTTAAGGATCCAAGCTCCAGTACCCATTGCTACCTGGGAGTGAGATCATTGCCTTGACTGCTCTCTCCCCATTCTTATTTCTCCTCTTTTTTTTTGTTTTTGTTTTTGTTTTTGTTTTTGTTTTTCTTTCTCTTCCTTATCTTTCTTTCTATCTTTTTCTTTGTAATAGTATTTTGAGAATCCCGTCTTTACTCTAGATTTTTAATCTTTGCCTATTAGTATTGGGTATCAACTTTGTACCTTTAAGGACCCAAGCTCCAATACTCATCGTTACCTTGGAGTGAGATCAGTGGCTTGACTGCTCTCTCCCCATTCTTGTATCTCCTTTTTTCTTTTCTTTTTTTTTTTCTTTTTCTTTTCTCTTTTCTTCTCCTACCAAGACACCTTCAACGTCCTCTCCCTCTGTATATTCTCTACCCAACTCTGGGACTCTGCTTGAGAGTTACCAGCTGTGAAGAACACTGAAATAACTGACCACTGGCTGGATCTGTCTCTATCCATCTGACTCTCTCCTTTCTCTCTCTGGTCAATTCTGTCTCCTTCCACACTCTTCACATTTCGATATAACTCTGTGAACATCTCCAAGGGATCCAGGCTGTGGAGGGCACACAGAGGAGCAATCACTGGCCACTTCACTCCCTCACCATCGGATTCCTCTCTTCTCCTTCTGGTCCATGCCATGTAACTTTGTGTACCTGACAGGGTGTCCCTCACTGTGAAGAAACTTCTCATCACTAAACTAGAGGTTCTGCCACCATCAGTGCAGAGATAAAAGAGCCCTGAGGCTACTGGAAGACAGGAGACTAAACCCAGACCCTGAGAATTCCAGAAAACTCCTGGATCCAAGGGTTAATTAATCGATAGGAACTCATCAACCTCCTCCATACCAAAACTGAAAGTAATCAACCCCCAAGGGACAACAAGCTCCAGAGTAAGATATACCAAGCAAATTCACCAGCAACGTAGGAACACTGCCAGGAGCTTCAATACACAGGTTGCCCAAGATCAAACCAAGTCCACCGACACCTCAAATCTCTTTACTGGACACTCCATTGTTAGTTACAGTGAGGAAACCCAGATCCACCCACCAGAACACCACACAAGCTTTCCCATCCAGGAAACTTCTACAAACCACACATCTAACCCCTCCCATAGTGAGGAACCCCCACAATAAAGGGGCAACACAGCAAGATAAACAAGATGAAAAAGCAGAGAAATACCCAGCAAGTAAAAGAACAGGATAAATACCCCCTAGACCAAACAAAAGACGAAGAGATAGGATGTCTACCTGACAAAGAATTCCGAATAAAGATAGTGAATATGATCCAAAACCTGGAAAATAAGTTAGAGCTGCAGTTCAATAACCTGCAGGCAAGGATTGAGAAGATGCAGGTAAGCTTTAACAAGGACTTAGAAGAAATGAAAAAGAGTCAAAATACAATAAATAATGCAATAAATGAGATCAAAAACACCCTGGAGGGAACCAACAGTAGAATAATAGAGATAGAAGACAGGATAAGTGAGGTAGAAGACAGAATGGCAGAAATAAATGAAACAGAAAGGAAAAATGAAAAAAGAATTAAAAGAAATGAGGACAATCTTAGAGACCTCTGGGACAATATTAAACGCACCAATATTCGAATCATAGGAGTCCCAGAAGAAGAAGACAAAAAGAAAGACCATCAGAAAATTCTTGAAGAGATAATAGTTGAAAACTTCCCTAAATTGGAAAAGGAAATAATCACTCAAGTCCAAGAAACCCAGAGA
Source organism: Antilocapra americana (assembly GCA_007570785.1). Taxonomy (NCBI): domain Eukaryota; kingdom Metazoa; phylum Chordata; class Mammalia; order Artiodactyla; family Antilocapridae; genus Antilocapra; species Antilocapra americana. The sequence goes on from SRVM01040444.1 coordinate 33,194, forward strand.
GTCCTAAATAGGATGAACCCCAAGCGGAACACCCCAAGACACATATTACTCAAATTAACAAATATCAAACTCAAAGAGCAAATATTAAAAGCAGCAAGGGAAAAACAACAAATAACTCACAAGGGGAATCCCATAAGGATAACAGCTGATCTCTCAATAAAAATGCTTCAGGCCAGAAGGGAATGGCAGAACATACTTAAAGTCATGAAAGAAAATAATCTACAACCCCGATTACTGTACCCAGCAAGGATCTCATTCAAATTTGAAGGAGAAATCAAAAGCTTTCCAGACAAGCAAAAGCTGAGAGAATTCAGCAACACCAAACCAGCGCTCCAACAAATGCTGAAGGAGCTCCCCTAGACAGAAAACTCAGATAGGGTATATAATCTTGAACCCAAAACAAAAAAGTAAATGGCAACGGAATAATACTTATCAATAATTACCTTAAATGTAAACGGGTTGAATGCCCCAACCAAAAGACAAAGATTGGCCGACTGGATATAGAAAAAAGACCCCTCTATATTTTGTCTACAAGAGACCCACCTCAAACCTAGAAACCCATATAGACTGAAAGTTAAAGGCTGGAAAAAGATATTCCATGTGAATAAAGACCAAAAAAAGCAGGAGTGGCAATACTCATATCAGATAAAGGAGACTTTAAAATAAAGGCTGTGAAAAGAGATAAAGATGGACATTACATAATGATTAAAGGATCAATCCAAGAAGAAGAAATAACAATTATAAATATATATGCACCCAACAAAGGAGAACCACAATATGTAAGTCAAATGCTAACAAGTATGAAAGGGGAAATTAACAACAACACAATACTAGTGGGAGACTTTAATACTCCACTCACACCAATGGATAGATCAACTAAACAGAAAATTAACAAGGAAACTCAAACTTTAAATGATGTAATAGACCAGTTAGACCTAATTTATATCTATATGACATTCCACCCCAAAACAAGGAATTTCACCTTTTTCTCTAGCGCACACGGGACCTTCTCCAGAATAGATCACATCTTGGGCCATAAATCTAGCCTTGGTAAATTCAAAAATATTGAAATCATTCCAAGTATCTTTTCTGACCACAATGCAGTGAAATTAGATATGAATTACAGGAGAAAACCATTTAAAAATTCCAACATATGGAGGCTCAACAACACACTGCTGAATAACCAACAAATCATAGAAGAAATCAAAAAAAAATGAAAATATGCATAGAAATGAATGAAAATGAAAACACAACAACCCAAAACCTATGGGACACAGTAAAAGCAGTGCTAAGGGGAAAGTTCATAGCAATACAAGCTCACCCCAGGAAACAAGAAAAAAGTCAAATAAATAACCTAACTTTACACCTAAAGTAACTAGAAAAGGAAGAAAGGCAGAATCCCAGGGCTAGTAGAAGGAAAGAAATCTTAAAGATCAGGGCAGAAATAAATGCAAAGGAAACAAAACAGACCATAGAGAAAATCAACAAAGTCAAAAGCTGGTTCTTTGAGAAGATAAATAAAATTGACAAACCATTAGCCAGACTCATCAAGAAACAAAGGGAGAAGAACCAAATCAACAAAATTAGAAATGAAAAAGGAGAGATCACAACAGAAAACACAGAAATACAAAGGATCATAGGAGACTATTATCAGCAGTTATATGCAAATAAACTGGACAACCTGGATGAAATGGACAGATTCCTAGAAAAGTACAACTTTCCAAGACTAAACCAGGAAGAGATAGATAATCTTAATAGACCCATCACAAGCACGGAAATTGAAACTGTAATCAGAAATGTTCCAAAACACAAAAGCCCAGGACCAGATGGCTTCACAGCTGAATTCTACCAAAAATTTAGAGAAGAGCTAACACCTATTCTACTCAAACTCTTCCAGAAAATTGCAGAGGAAGGTAAACTTCCAAACTCATTCCACGAGGCCACCATCACCCTAATTCCAAAACCCGACAAAGATGCCACAAAAAAAGAAAACTACAGGCCAATATCACTGATGAACATAGATGCAAAAATCCTTAACAAAATTCTAGCAAATAGAATCCAACAACACATTAAAAAGATCATACATCACGATCAAGTAGGCTTTATCCCAGGGATGCAAAGATTCTTCAATATTCGCAAATCAATCAATGTAATACACCACATTAACAAATTGAAAAATAAAAACCACATGATTATCTCAATAGATGCAGAGAAAGCCTTTCATAAAATTCAACATCCATTTATGATAAAAACCCTCCAAAAAGCAGGAATAGATGGAACATTCCTCAACATAATAAAAGCTATATATGACAAACCCACAGCAAACAATATCCTCAATGGTGAAAAACTGAAATCATTCCCCCTGAAGTCAGGAACAAGACAAGGGTGCCCACTCTCACCACTACTATTCAACATAGTTTTGGAAGTCTTGGCCACAGCAGTCAGAGCAGATAAAGAAATAAAAGGGATCCAGATTGGAAAAGAAGAAGTAAAACTCTCTCTGTTTGCAGATGACATGATCCTCTATGTTGAAAACCCTAAAGATTCAACTAGAAAATTACTAGAGCTAATCAGTGAATGTAGCAAAGTTTCCGGATACAAAATCAACACACAGAAATCCTTGGCATTCCTATACACTAACAATGAGAAAACAGAAAGAGAAATTAAGGAAACAATTCCATTCACCATCGAAACAAAAAGAATAAAATACTTAGGAGTATTTCTACATAAAGAAACAAAAGACTTGTATATAGAAAACTATAAAACACTGATGAAAGAAATCAAAGAGGACACAAACAGATGGAGAAATGTGCCGTGCTCGTGGATTGGAAGAATCAATATAGTGAAAATGAGTATACTACCCAAAGCAATCTATAGATTCAATGCAATTCCTATCAAGCTACCAGAGGTCTTTTTCAGAGAATTAGAACAAATAATTTCACAATTTGTATGGAAATACAAAAAACCTCGTATAGCCAAAGCAATCTTGAGAAAGAAGATTCTTTCCTCCTATGAACTGGAGGAATCAACCTGCCTGACTTTAAGCTATACTACAAATCCACAGTCATTATGACAGTATGGTACTGGCACAAAGACAGAAATATAGATCAATGGAACAAAATAGAAATCCCAGAGATAAATCCACGCATCTATGGACACCTTATCTTTGACAAAGGAGGCAAGAATATACAATGGAGAAAAGACAACCTCTTTAACAAGTCGTGCTGGGAAAACTGGATAGCCACTTGTAAAAGAATGAAACTAGAACACTTTATAACACCATACACAAAAATAAACTCAAAATGGATCAAAGATCTAAGCATAAGACCAGAAACTATAAAACTCCTAGAGGATAACATTGGGAAAACACTCTCTGACATAAACCAAAGCAGGATCCTCTATGACCCACCTCCCAGAATACTGGAAATAAAATCATGAATAAACAAATGGGACCTAATTAAAATTAAAAGCTTCTGCACAGCAAAGGAAACTATAAGCAAGGTGAAAAGACAGCCTTCAGAATGGGAGAAAATAATAGCCAATGAAGCAATGGACAAACAATTAATCTCAAAAATATACAAGCAACTCCTGCAGCTCCATTCTTGGAAAATAAACGATCAAATCAAAAAGTGGGCCAAAGAACTTAACAGGCATTTCTCCAAAGAAGACATAAAAATGGCTAACCAAACACATGAAAAGATGCTCAACATCACTCATTATCAGAGAAATGCAAATCAAAACCACAATGAGGTACCACTTTACACCAGTCAGAATGGCTGCCATCCAAAAATCTACAAGTAATAAATGCTGGAGAGGATGTGGAGAAAAGGGAACTCTCTTACACTGTTGGTGGGATTGCAAACTAGTACAGCCACTATGGAAAATAGTGTGGAGGTTCCTTAAAAAACTGCAAATAGTCCTGCCATATGTCCCAGCAATCCCACTGCTGGGCATATACACCGAGGAAACCAGAATTGAAAG
>SRVM01040446.1:0-24480 GCA_007570785.1 Antilocapra americana
TCTTCTCCGGCACCATAGTTTGAAGGCATCAGTTCTTTGGCACTCAGTCTTCTTTATGGTCCAACTCTCACATCCATACATGACTACAAGCCTCATTATCACACACTTTATTTAGACCACAGTTAAAGGCAGTGAATGGGGAACTTTCTCTCTTGCCCTCAGCACAACAGACAGAAACCATGCTTTTCCTGATACCATTCAGTTCAGTTCAGTCAATTCAGTCACTCAGTCCTGTCTGACTCTTTGTGACCCCATGGACTGCAGCAAGCCACGCTTCCCTGTCCACCACCAACTCCTGGAGCTTGCTCAAACTCATATCCAGTGAGTCAGCAATGCCATCCAACATCTCAACCTCTGCCGTCCCCTTCTCTTCCTGCCTTCAATCTTTCCCAGCATCAGGGTCTTTTCCAATGAGTCAGTTTTCTGCATCAGGTGGCCAAAGTATTGGAGTTTCAGCTTCAGCTTCCGTCCTGATACCATTAGTCTCCTTTAAATTTAATGTATGCCAGCATCTATTTTGGAGATTTCAAAGAGATTTTTTATGATCCGTTTGTGAAATTTCTATCCATTCAGGGCTTTGCACCTAAAATTGGTACATTCATAAAATATCAAAGGAAGGATAATTTCAAACCACAAGAGATCTTCTTATAAGTTGGGCAAATTGCATATAATTATGGCACTTGGTATTTTAGATCATTTATTTATATTTTATATAATTTATTTTGAGTGAAATTCTTTAGCATATACTTTCAAACATTTTTGAACTATTCTTTTAATAGCCACTATTCCTATTCAATTCACTTCAAATTGAAATTTTTTCTGGGAGTTAGGAACAAAAATCTAAGTGAAGGCATGTTCCCTGCTCTCAAGGCGTTCACGGTAATGGGATAAACGACTCTAAGCTGAAAAAGCCCACATTACAAGGCTCTAACCAAGCAAACTCTGGGAAATGGTGAAGGACAGGGAAGCCGGGCATGCTGTGGTTCATGGGGTCACAGAGCCAGACACGATTTAGTGATCGAACAAAAACAACAAGTCCAAGCAGGAGCAAGGTGCCAGTGCAGTAGTTACATGCTCCAGGAGATGCAATGGTCATTGGTGGTGCCCTCTGTAGGACTCGGACTCTGGCTGCGTGGACTCTTCCCTCATCAACTGGATGTTAGACAGTATTTATGGAAAAGGCATGATAGGTGCCAAGCAAGGTGCTTTCTTATGAAATGTGGGTTCCTCATGAAATCTTGAGAACGCTGGGAAATGACTTAATAAAGCAGGCTTGTCTCTGCACCAAAGGACTGAAAACCTCCTCGTGTCTGTCACCCGGTGGGAACAACCCCAGGGAGACTGTCACACAATCACACACAGTTCCATGCAGGCAGGAAATTCAACATGCATTGGAGCTGTGCGCCACTGCCCAGGGGCACAGGCGTTATGCCCATGTGGGCACAGCGTCTTTCTTTTATGGCCCAGCTGTGTTCTCTAGCAGGATGTGGACTCATGACTTGAAAAGAAGAAAAACTACAGGGCATCTGGGAACTAGAGGAGAGGGGAACAGGTGAGGCCACGGAGGGGAGAAGGCAGAGGTGTAGCAGAGACTAGACCCCCTCCTCCATGTCTTGTCCATCCCTCTCTCCCAGTGGGATCTCACTCTGCTGACTTTAACTCCGTGTCCCCAGTCTTCCTTGTCAAAAAGGAAAGAATGGGATGAAATTCCTTTAACGCAAGGACTGCCGGACACGCCCAAGGTCATGTAAGGGGGAAGAACAAACCTGACTCTGTATTGAAACTGTTCCTTTTACTTTAATCTTCGTATTCTTTTGCTTTTGCTCTAAGAATGCTGCCTCTAGCGTGAAATAGACAGGGCCGCCCATCCTCAAGGCTCTGGCCTTTAAGAGTAGAGCACTCTTCCCTCCACACAGAGACAAGAAGTCGCAGAGCAGAGAATGACTTGGGTCTTGTTGGAGGTTTAAGGAACATCGACTTGTCCTACTGGACAGCTGTAAGAACAAAGGATTCTGACACCAAGAAGTCTGCAAAGACCAACCACACCTCCTCCCCTTTTAGTATAAAAGAGGCCTGAATTCTAACTCGGGGCAGATAGTTCCTTGGGGGTACTAGTCCACCATCTTCTCAGTGTGCTGGCTTTTCAAAATAAAATCACAGTTCCTTGTTCCTATAACTCATCTCTAGATTTATTGGTCTGTCATGCGGTGAGCAATATGAGATGGACTCAGTTAAAAACATAACTCATTTATCAGAGTGATGTAACATTCAAAAAGCATGTGGCAGTCAAGAAACTCTTTCACATGTTTACACCTTTTTACCTGGTTTCAACGTCCTGCAACACTGAGGACTATGAGTATTAATTCAGACATGACCTTCACTATTGCACAGGATGGAGACCCAGAGTCACAGGCCACCAGTAACCCAGCTGGAATGTTTTTACTAGATCACATCTGTTCCAATAACCCACTGAGAGATACCCTGATGTTGGCATCAGCCTGTGGGGGCATGAAGCTAAGGGACAATATTTCAGGAACCCGAGGTCTTCAGTTCACACCATGGAGATGGCCAGGCTAAGAGAAGGCTGAAACGAAAGCTGTTTTCTGGCCACCGATAGAGACAAGTGTCCATCACTTCTGCATGTAGTTCACCATTTGACCATTTGCTGTGCTTCCACACAAACAAAGTAATAGCAAGGAGACAGGAAGGAGAGCAAGACAGGAACCAGCCCCCCTCCCCCCAGGGAAGCGCCCTCACACAGACAAGCCACCCTAAAATCATCAAACACAAGAAGGGAGTCTCCACAGCTTCACCTCCCACAATTGTGACTGCAAGTGGACTATTTAGCACTGACTGGAAAATTCTCTGAAAAAATTATATCTAATCAGCATTCCTGAAAAGCGCTTAGCTTTTGTTTTCTTGTTTCTCTTAAATTGTATTATGGATCATAATATTCCTACTTAGCAGGTGAAATGACTTCTTTAATAATTTGGCCCCATTCTAGTTATTCAGTCATATTTCTTGTGTTGACGAGTTTGTTCAAAGTAATAACACGAGGCATTTCTTTCGGGGGGTTTTCTATTTATTTATTTGTGACTGTGCTCTTTTCTCTAGCTGTGGCGAGTGGGGGCTACCCTCTAGTGCCTGCATGAGCTTCTCACTGTGCTGGCTTCTCCTGAAAGTGAAAGTGAAGTCACTCAGTCCTGTCCGACTCTTTGTGACCCATGGACTGTAGCCCACCAGGTTCCTCCGTTCATGGGGTTTTCCAGGCAGCAGTACTGGAGTGAACTGCCATTTCCTTCTCCGGAGGATCTTCCCAAACCAGAGATAGAACCCAGGTCTCCCGCATTGTAGGCAGACGCTTTACCGTCTGAGCCACCAGGGAAACCTGTGGCTTCCCCTGCTGTGGTGCAAAAGCAAAGGGTGTGTGGGCTTCAGTAGCTGTGGCCCCCAGGCTCTGGAGCACAGCTCAACAGCTGTGCCCCCAGGCTCAGTTGCCCTGAGATGTGTGATTTTGTCCTGGATCAGGGACCAAACACATGTCCCCTGAATTGGCAGGTAGATTCTTGACCACTGAGCCAGCAGGGAAGCCATGGGGACTTTTCTTAAGAGAAAGTATTTGAACCGAGTGAAGGAGGTGATTCTGGGACAATCTTATTGTGGCTTCAGGCCTATTCAACCCAACACAAGACCCGAGGATCCCCTGTGGGGTGAGGACCAGGAGGAAGTGGGGCCAACATATCTCAGGGTGGACTTTTTGGTAAATAGGGCCTGTGTGTTTCTTCTGCAGTAAATATGAGCTATTTGTTTGTGTTGACTGGGAGCTAAGCCCTCCTGGGATGGAGAAAAATCTGTACATGGTCTCAGCGGCACAACCAAATTTTCCCTGTTCTACAAATTCCACCATTCAAGCCACCATTGTCGTTAAGCTGGAAATACTTCCCTTTTGAGCTGAGACACACACGCATGCACACACATACGAGCTGTATTACTGGAAGGACATCTCTGTCTATTACATTCCCAAGATCCTCCCAACAAGACCCCAAGCTTCCCCCCTCACCCTTGGCTTCCCAGCATCGTCTCCTGTGGGCAGAGCTGCCAAAGGACTGGGTCTCAGTTTCCCCATTTACTTATCTTTTCCTTGATCCTCATGTGGCATCAGCTCAAGGTCAAAGACAGTGGACAGAAATCAGTCGTGTAGAAATCAACCCAAAGCACAAACACTTGGCTGACCTCGTCCCTGAACCAAAGGCTTTTACACCCTAAAACTGAATTATGTTTTTGTGGTAGAAGCTCTTCTGAAGCCAAGAGGAGAGGGCACTTATATCAAGCACAGAAAGCAGCATCAGGAAATGCCAGGCCATGTCCTGTCCCTCAATCCCCACCCTCCACAGGCACCACTGGTTCCGGACACAAGAGTCATGTTTGGGGCAAGGAGTCCAATGTCTGGAAAGTCACTGGATTTTGGCTTTGATGTACCAAGACAGGAGAGTGGATTCAAACTCTGTAGGCAAAAACCTTTCTACAAAGACTGAACCAACCAAGATGCTCACTTGACCAGACAGTCCACCTACTCAAGCCTCCAGTTTTTACGTATTGCCAACGCCTCTGGCTCTAAACAATAAGACCATAACATCTCATGTAAGGAGTTGCTGCTAACTGAAAATTATCGTGTCTCACAGGAGCATGCAAGAAAGGAAAAAAATGGCATTTTATGCTGACATAATTATTGTGGTTTATTTTCAGAGACATAATTTGTAACGATTCAACTGCCTAAATTTAACCCAACTTAAAATTACATGGAGTCACTCTAGACAGTAGCATAAGCAAGAATTGTCAGAGAAAATTCAATTCTTTCACTCTTTCAAACTTTTTCAAAAAAAATTTTAAGCCTAGAAGCATTGTTCAAATTAAATTTTATGTGGAATGTTATTATTGAAAATAATGAATAAGAAATAAATAAATTGAAAAAAATAAATAAGAGCTGTTTTACTGTGTGCTGCTGAAAGCCCCTACTGTCTATGGCCACAACCCCACTGCTGTTTGCCCGTGCTCTCTGGGGGTCTGGGGACGCTTGCCCCCAAGGCATGACTGAGTCCACTGGTCTGGCTCTGGGAGGGGGTGGGACGCCTCTGCTCTGAGGTTGCCTAAATTCACATCAGCTCTACCACACACCTGTGGGACCTTGTTCAAATTCCTTCCCTTCCCTCTGCCCTCTACTATTGTTGCTGTTCAGTTGCTCAGTTGTGTCCAACTCTTTGTGACCTCACTGACTGCAGCACACCAAACTTCCCTGCCTTCACCATCTCTCAGAGTTTACTCAGACTCACGTCCATTGAGTTGATGATGCCATCCAAACACCACATCCTGTTGCCCCCTTTTCCTCCCTCCCTCAATCTTTCCTAGCACCTGGGTCTTTTCCAATGAGTCTTCTCTTCACATCATGCCCTCTATAGAAAACAAATTTAACACACAGGGCTGTGTGGGACAGATATGTAAAGGGTTAGGGTGATCAAATGGTGGGTGCTCAACCCATTCAGTTATCACAGAAAGGAGGTAAGAGTGTTCAACCTTCCAATGATACAAAAGTTCTTCACAGCAGACAGGTTTTTGTTTTGGGTCACTAGGTCAGAACTATGTGTGAGAGTTTTTATTTTTGAACTGTGGTGCTGGAGTTTATAAAAAAAACTCAAAATAGATTACAAACCTAAGTGTAAGACCCAATACTCTGAAACTCCTATAGGAAAATTTAGACATAATACTCTTTGACACAAATCACAACAATATTTTTTGATTCTGTCTCCTAAAGAAAAACAAATTGATGGGACCTAATTAAACTTCTAAGCTCATACACAGCAAAGGAAACCACTGACAAAATGAAAAGACAACCTACTAAATGGGGGGAAACATTTGCAAATGATGTGACCTCTAAGAAGCTTATGTCCAACACACATTAACATCCTCATACAACTCAATATAAAAAAAAACCTAAAAAATACAATCAAGAAACGAGCAGAAGAACTGAATAGACATTTCAACATGGAGGACATGCAATGCCCAACAGGCACATGAAAAAGATGCTCAGCATCCTCACCCTCAGCGAAATGCAAATCAAAATCAAGATTATCACCTCATACCTGTCCGAATGGCCATCATCAAAAAGAACATAACTGACAAATGCTGGAGAAGGTGTGGAGAAAAGGGAAGCCTACTGCTGTTTGTGGGGATGTACGTTGGTGTGGCCACTATGGAGAACCATACGAAAGTTCCTCAAAAAACTGAAAATAGAACTACCATAGGACCCAGCGATCCCACTCCAGGGTAGATAATAAAAAAAGCAAAAACACTAATTCAAAAAGATGCATTCACCCCAGTGTTCATAGCAGCATTATTTATAATTGCCACGATATGGAAGCAACCTAAGAGTCCATCCACAGAGGAATGAATAAAGAAGATGTGGTATACACACATACACAATGGAATACTTCTTAACCATAAAAAGAGTGAAACTTTGCCATTTGCAGCAATATGGATAGACTTGGAGGGTATTATGCATTCCCAGGTGATGCTAGTAGTAAATAAGCCATCTGCAAATGCAGGAAACATAAGAGACACAGGTTGCAATCCCTGGGTTGCAAAGATCCCCTGGAGGAGGGCATGGCAAACCACTCCAGTATTCTTGCCTGGAGAATCCCATGGAAAAGGCAACCTTGTGGGCCACGGTGCATAGGGTTGAAAAGAATCTGACATGACATCACGTACATGCACATGGAGGGCATTATGGGCTTCTCTGATGGCTCCGATGGTAAAGAATCTTCCTGCCAATGGAGGAGACTTTGTTCGATCCCTGGGATGAGAAGATTCCCCTCAAGAAAGGAATGGCTACCCACTCCAGTATTCTTGCCTGGAGAATGTCATGAAGAGAAAAAGACCACTACTGTATAATACCACTTATATGTGGAACCTAAGTTCAGTTTAGTTCAGTCACTCAGTCATGTCAGACTCTTGCAACCCCATGAACCACAGCACGCCAGGCTTCCCTGTCCATCACCAATTCCTGGAGTCCACCCAAACCCAAGTCCACTGAGTCGATGACGCCATCCAATCATCTCATCCTCTGTCACCCCCTTCTTCTCCCACCCTCAATTCTTCCCAGCATCAGAGCCTTTTCAAATGAGTCAGCTCTTCACATCAGGTGGCTAAAGTACTGCAGTTTCAGCTTCAACATCAGTCCTACTAATGAACACCCAGGACTGATCTCCTTTAGGATGGACTGGTTGGATCTCCTTGCAGTTCAGGAGACTCTCAAGAGTCTTCTTCAACACCACAGTTCAAAAGCATTAATTCTTCAGTGCTAAGCTTTCTTTATAGTCCAACTCTCACATCCATACATGAACACTGGAAAAACCATAGCCTTGACGAGACAGACCGTTGTTGACAAAGTAATGTCGTTGCTTTTTAATATGCTGTCTAGGATGGTCATAACTTTCCTTCCAAGGAGTAAGCACCTTTTAATTTCATGGCTGCAATAACCATCTGCAGTGATTTTGGAGCCCAGAAAAATAAAATCAGCCACTGTTTCCACTGTTTCCCCACCTATTTGCCATGAAGTGATGGGACCAGATGCCATGATCTTAGTTTTCTGAATGTTGAGCCTTAAGCCAACTTTTTTACTTTCCTCTTTCACTTTCATCAAGAGATTCTTTAGTTCTTCTTCACTTTCTGCCATAAGGGTGATGTCATCTGCATATCTGAGCCTATTTATATTTCTCTCAGCATTCTTGATTTCAGCTTGTGCTTTATCCAGCCCAGTGTTTCTCATGATGTACTCTGCATACAAGTTAAATAAGCAGGGTAATAATACACAGCCTTGATGCACTCCTTTTCCTATTTGGAACAAGTCTGTTGTCCAGTTCTAACTGTTGCTTCCTAACCTGCATATAGGTTTCTCAAGAGGCAGGTCAGGTGGTCTGGTATTCCCATCTCTTTAGAAATTTTCCACAGTTTATTGTGATCCACACAGTCAAAAGCTTTGGCATAGTCAATAAAACAGAAATAGATGGTTTTCTGGAACTCTCTTGCTGTTTTGATGATCCAGCGGATGTTGGCATCTTGATCTCTGGTTCCTCTGCCTTTTCTAAATCCAGCTTGAACATCTGAAAGTTCATGGTTCACATGTTGCTGAAGCCTGGCTTGGAGAATTTTGAGCATTACTTTCCTAGCGTGTGAGATGAGTGCAATTGTGCGGTAGTTTGAGCTTTCTTTGGCATTGCCTTTCTTTGGGATTGGAATGAAAACACCTTTTCCAGTCCTGTGGCCACTTCTGAGTTTTCCAAATTTGCTGACATGTTGAGTGCAGCACTTTCACAGCGTCATCTTTCAGGATTTGAAATAGCTCAATTGGAATTCCATCACCTCCACTAGCTTTGTTCATAGTGATGCTTCCTAAGGCCCACTTGACTTCACATTCCAAGATGTCTGGCTCTAGGTGAGTGACCACACCATCATGATTATCTGGGTCGTGAAGATCTTCTTTGTACAGTTCTTCTGTGTATTCTTGCCACCTCTTCTCAATATCTTCTGCCTCAGTTAGGTCCATACCATTTCTGTCCTTTATTGAGCCCATCATTGCATGAAATGTTCCCTTGGTGTCTCTAATTTTCTTGAAGAGATCTCTAGTCTTCCCCATTCTACTGTTTTCCTCTATTTCTTTGCACTGATGACTGAGGAAGGCTTTCTTATCTCTCCTTGCTTTTCTTTGGAACTCTGCATTCAAATGGGAATATCGTTCCTTTTCTCCTTTGCTTTTCAATTCCCTTCTTTTCACAGCTATTTTTAAGGCCTCCTCAGACAGCCATTTAGCTTTTTTGCATTTCTTTTTCTTGGGGATGGTCTTGATTCCTGTCTCCTGTACAATGTCACGAACCTCCATCCATAGTTCATCAGGCACTCTATCAGATCTAGTCCCTTAAATCTATTTGTCACTTCCACTGTATAACTGTAAGGGATTTGATTTAAGTCATACCTGAATGGTCTAGTGGTTTTCTCCACTTTCTTCAATTTCAGTCTGAATTTGGCAACAAGGAGTTCATGATCTGAGCCAGAGTCAGCTCCCGGTCTTGTTTTTGCTCACTGTATAGAGCTTCTCCATCTTTGGCTGCAAAGAATATAATCAATCTGATTTTGGTGTTGACCATCTGGTGATGTCCATGTGTAGAGTCTCCTCTTGTGTTCTTGGAAGAGGGTGTTTGCTATGACCAGTGCATTCTCTTGGCAGTACTCTATTAGCCTTTGCCCTGCTTCATTCTGGACTCCAAGGCCAAATTTGCCTATTACTCCAGGTGTTTCTTCACTTCCTACTTCAGTATTCCAGTCCCCTACAATGAAAAGGATATTTTTTGTGGGTGTTACTTCTAGAAGGTCTTGTAGGTTTTCATAGTACTGTTCAAGTTCAGCTTCTTCAGTGTTACTGGTTGGAGCATAGACTTGGATTACTGTCATACTGAATGATTTGCCTTGGAAATGAACAGAGATCATTCTGTCGTTTTTGAGATTGCATCCAAGTACTTGACCATGATGGCTACTCCATTTCTTCTAAGGGATTCCTACCCACAGTAGTAGATACACTGGTCATCTGAGTTAAATTCACCCATTCCAGTCCATCTCAGTTCGCTGATTCCTAGAATGTCAACGTTCACTCTTGCCATCTCCTGTTTGACCATTTCCAATTTGCCTTGATTCATGGACCTGACATCCCAGGTTCCTGTGCAATATTGCTCTTTACAGCATCGGACTTTGCTTCCATCACCAGTCCCATCCACAGCTGGGTGTTGTTTTTGCTTTGGCTGCATCCCTTCATTCTTTCTGGAGTTATTTCTCTACTGATCTCCAGTAGCATATTGGGCACCTACTGTCCTGGGGAGTTCATCTTTCAGTGTCCTATCTTTTTGCCTTTTCATACTGTTCATGGGGTTCTCAAGGCAAGAATACTGAAGTGGTTTGCCAATCCCTTCCCAGGGCCACATTCTGTCAGAATGGGACCTAAAATATACAACAAACTAGTGAATATAACAAAAAAGCAGTAGACTAACAGATACGGAGAACGAACTAGTGGTTACCAGTGGGAAGGGGAAAAGGAGTGAGGCAATTAAGGGTGGGGAGTGGGAGATACAAACTCTTGGGTGTTAAGATGTACAATACGAGGATATATTGTACAACACGGGGAATAGAGCCAACACTGTATAATAACTATGAATGGAGAGTAACCTTTAATACTATATAAAGTGTTTTAAATTAAAAATATAAAAATTTTAAAAATATAAATTTGATAGAGTTAGTGCTCTCTGGAAATGTCTATGTGTTTGACATTATTTAAAACTAGACATTATTGCACATTAGAAATATGCTACCTTTAATTAATATTTTTATAAATTTCACATTTACATTTTAAGATGACAAACAGATTTAAGTGGAAATATTTTCACTTGTTCTCACAAGGTCTGTGAGCTAAGAGAAATAAACATGTTGAAATGAGATACACAATTGAGACAACAACTTGGAAGCTTATTTAAAGGAGCCCTTCTCAACCAGCGGTTTCTGTTTTAGGAGCATTTAGCAAAATGAGCCATCAGCCCTTCTCTGAGTTTGATTTTCCTTCATTGCTTTTTTGGGAGATGACAACCTAGGAGTCATCGACTCAACTGACAGAACCTCAGGGCAGTCCACTGACCTTCCCAAATGTTAATAAAAAAATAACTGACACCAAGCTCGAGATGCCAGAGTTCTTCCCATTTCCTTCATTTGTATTTCTGTCCCACACAAACCAGAAACATGACCTGTTTAATGATGCGATGCTGTCATTAACGTTCACAGCTGTAAGAAGTCCTGGGACCCCTCCAGTTCCCTCCTGGGGTTCACGGAACCCGTCCCTCTTTCATCAGGAACCACCTTGGTGAACTTGGACGCCCGGTTGACAGTTTGACCCAAGGTCAGCGATTGTCAGTGGAAGCCCATCCCTCTGGGGAAATTTTCGCAACCACCTGCAGGTTTGGTTTTTCTTCCCAAAGCAGATGTGGGAAAGTGATCCGCCTAGTGAAGTCTCCAGTCCAGAGAGACAGATGGGCTTGTGTCTCAGTCCCAGGATGGGCTTTACTAGTAAGTCCTGGAGAATCAGGGGTTCCCTCCCCTCAGTATATTTCCACCATTCCCTATAGCCCTTTTCGGCTCATTTTTCTTACTAGCAACATCACTATCTGATATTATAACCACTTGTTCACATCTTTGCTCTCTAGAAACTCCAGGAAGCTCGGGATTTTTGTTGTCTTTGCTAATGCAGAGACTGTCTGGGGCAGTAACACATACAAAGAGTAGTTCTTGGCTGTTTCATTCTTTCATTCAAAGCCTGATTGTAAATCTTTCATCTACAGAGCAATGAGGGCTCCTCTTTGTGTTTTGTTTTTTGCTGTATTCACACTGTGTGGCCTGGGATAAGCAAGGAGGACAGCCTGGGGGCTTGGGGGCTTAGGGGCATGAAATAAGAGAAGAAAGGGGGCTATTTCCTCCCTCTCAGGTTTTCCTTTGGGGAGATGAGTTTTTTTTATTCCTGAGGCTGTGTGGACAGAAAGCAGGAAGTCTTTCTCTGTTCTGGGGCCTGGTGGCTGGGGGCAGCTGGGGTCAGAGCAGAGATCGAAGCCTTGGCCGAACACTTGCAAAACAAGAATTACTTTTTGAATTCTCTGGACCTTTTTTCCTTTGTGAGAACAACAGCTGCGACACATTTTAATTTGCATCTGAATGTACTGTTTTTTAAAAAATCCATTATAAAATCAATCATCCTTTTTTCTAGTGCGTATGAAAATCACCATTTATCAAAACTACCATTAAAGAGAATGGAATTGAAAAAGAAAAAAAAACACCACCACCACTGAATTCTAAATTGGCTGTCTAAATGGGTAAATATACCACTATGGTCAAATCCTGAGTTTGTTTACTACCAATATGAACAAGTGCAGTATTTTCTTTTTTAAAATAACGCTGTTTATTTATTTTGGCTGTGCTGGGTCTTCTTCATTGCTGCGCAGGCCATTCTCTAGCTGTGGAGAGCGGGAGCTCCTCTCTGGTTGTGGTGTGCAGACTTCTCACTGCGGCGCCTTCTCCCGTTGGGTAGCACAGGCTCTGGGGTGTCCGGGCTTCAGTGGTTGCAGCTCCCAGCACAGGCTCAGTAGTTGTGGCTCCCGGAGTTAGCTGCAGGGCATGTGGGGTCTTCCCAGAGCAGGGATCGAACCCATGTTTCCTGCATTGGTAGGCAGAATTTTTACCACTGAGCCACCAGGGAAGCCCGAAGTGTAGGACTGTTGTAGCCACATGTTCCGGGAAACAGACTCACTCAGAAGAACCATGCAGATAGTGGAGTGCAGTTTATTACACCGGCGGGCCCAAGGCAGAGTCTCCTCTTAGCCGAGAACCCCGACCAGTTTGTGTGAAAACCTCATATACCCTAAGTGTACGTACTCAAACCCACCTCCTCAAATTCTCTGAAACTAGTCTGGAAAAGGGAAAGAAAGATACAATCAAAGTGAACCCGTGATTCGTACACCTTAAGCCTAGGTAGGTAACAGGGGACAATTATCAGTAGGCCTGTGGTCAGACCCCAATAAGCATAATAGAATTTATGGTTCTATTTGATTATACAGATAATTAAGGCATTCTTTTCGGCCATGGAGAGTCCAGGTACGAGCCCGGGGGCTCTTCCATCCAGGGGTCTGGTTGTCCAGTCGGTGTGTCGTTTCCATAGACACTGGGCATAGAGCTCAAGGTCCACAGTCCAGCCCAAGATGGAGTCCTGCTTTCAAGATGGAGCCTGTTCTGTCTGTTTCCTCCTTCAGTGTTAACACATGGAAATATGATCTGGGGTCTCTCCAGGACTCCTCTACAGCCTCCCCCCACCCTCACTCTTGTTCCCCTTTCACCATATTTTGTCCTCCTTTATGGAACTCAGTTTTCAGAACGCTTCTGTCAATCCTGTATGGTACTTGCTGTCTTGAGGGGAGAAATTCTGTCTCTCAAAGAACAAGAGTCGCCCACCACTGTATGCTGCTCAGCAGTCTCTCCCCTCTGATGCAGTGCAGGCCACTCACGACCAAAGGGCATGCCGAGAGACCATGTTTCCATCACATTATTGCCGTAGGAGAAGTAAAACAGGGTCCTGACGAGACAGAGTAAGAGAGGTAGGCATTGGCCTCTGACCTAAATGGGGATATTTGAATATGTATAGCTGATTTGGGCTTCCCAGATGACGCTAGTGGTAAAGACTGTGCTTAGTCGCGCAGTCATGTCTGACTCTTTGGGACCCCATGTACTGCATGCAGCCTGCCAGGCTCCTCTGTCCATGGGATTCTCCAGGCAAGAATACTGGAATGGGTTGCCATGCCATCCTCAGGGGATCTTCCCAACTCAGAGATCAAACCCAGGTCTCCCACTTTGCAGGCAGATTCTTTACTGACTGAGCCACGAGGGAAGCCCCTACAAATGCAGGAGACACAGAAGATGCAGGTTGGATCCCTGAGTCAGGGAGATCCCCTGGAGGAAGGCATGGCAACCTATTATGTTGCTTGATATTGAATTGTATAAGCTGTTAACATATTGTGGTAATTAACCCCTGTCAGTTATGCAAACATTTTCTCCCATTCTGTAGGTTGTCTTTTTACTTTTGTTGATGATGACCTTTGCTGTGCAAAAGCTTTTTAAGTGATACTAAATCCTATTAGTTTATCTATTTTTCTTTTATTTCTTTTGCCTTGAAAGACTGACCTAAGAAAATATTGCTGTGATTTACGTCAGAGCATGTTTTGCCTTCACTCTCTTTTAAGAGTTTTATGGTGTTCTGTCTTATATTTGGGCTTCCCTGGTGGCTCAGATGGTAAAGGATCTGCCTGCAATCCAGGAGACCTGGATTCGATCCTTTAAACCATTTTGAGTTTATGTGGAGAAAGTGATGATGTGTAGGTCCAAACCTAGGCCTCAGGAGAATGTGCATGCTTTTGTTTTTCCTCTTGGAAATATCTCCAGGATTCATACAGCCCAGCCCACTGGAGAGTGAGAGACACAGCCACACCATCCCAGCCAGGGCCACTCTAAGGCGATCAGCAGTTCCATTCAACTCCTCAGCTGACCGTAGATGTGTAAGAGAGCCTGGCCAGGTCATCACCTTCAGGTGGCCCACAGACTCTTGAGAAACAGCACAAGATTAGCCTTAGAGCTGACTGGGCAGCAGTACCCACCTGACAAAGAAGATGATCGCTTCTGAGGTTCCTTGTATGCATTTTGGGTACATTTTGGTTTCAAAGAGGGACTCCTCTAACGTGGTTTCAGTTGTACCTAATTGCTATTGATCTTTCAGACCAAATCTTTCAGATTTGGGACATGTGTCAACTCTATTTGTCAAAAAAAGATATAGACATATTTTTATTCTCCTACTAGGCAGTTCCAAACTTTCTTTTAAGAAACTGGGATAATGGATATTTAACTTGTAAGTCCCTATCCTACACTCTTAGCCCAGCCATTAGTCCAAACATCCCTGAAAGTTTCTAGGCATGTAGAAGAATTTTTGGAGGATTGCTTGCATTGCTGCCTATTATTATAAATACCAGGTGTTTTTCTTCTGCTTTGAATGAATTTAGGTGAATTGACTTATCGGACAGGGACTGAGGACAGATTCACTTACCCAGGGTGACATCAAAGATACAAGTGCCAACATTATTATCTGAATGGTGAATTTATTACATTTATAAAAATGATACATGCTCACTATAAAACATTCAAGCAATTCCGATAAGTATCAAGAAAGTAATAAATCATCTCAAATCCTCCAAAACATCAGTCATTTTGTGACTATCATTTCAGATGTTTCTCCACTCAGATATGGAAATAGAAGCATGAGGAGGATGAAGGATTTTTAAATATAGTTTCAGACCATATATCTTATTTTTAACTTTAGAAGGATCACATTTAGTGATCTTTGATTTTATCTAGAGAAAAAACAGTTAAGGAAAAGTTCAAATTCAGATGAATATTAATCTTTTCTTTAGGAACTAGTGTCTAAGTTTATTCAAGACCTAAAAAAGACTAGAGAATCAAATGCCTCATGCATGTCTCAGACCTTTCTGACCTCACCTCTCCCGTGCTGCAACTTTGCATGGTGAGGACCAATTTTATAAAGACATAATACGACAGTGAGTCACTGTTTGCCATGCTGTGGGTTTCAACTCCTAGGGGCTTCCTTGTGAATGTCACCCCAGGATTCTACTCAGCACCTGAGTGACCACAAAGGGCAGAGGAGTGGACACCGAGGGGAGGACTTTTTTGGAAGAATGGAAAATGAGAGGCAATGTTAAATTGTTCCCCTTTCTCCATGGTCTCTAGACAGCAGAGAGTCTAGAGACACAGTCTATATGCTTCTCAGGGCTGCATTCCTATGGACCAAGCAATCATTCACCCTTAGCAACAGCCCATTTGATACCACATTTTTACATTACCTCCTCCCATCTCGCCTACCTCACTCATCTTATTCCTTAGTTTAACTCTCTCGAATCTTACTTTTTCAAATAATAATAACAAACAGGGCTTTTCTGGTGTTAAATTCAGTCTAAGATATCGATTCTACTCATTAACAAAGCATATCTTCAAGGTAGTTCAATTCAGTTAAATCTCTCAGTCATGTCCAACTCTTTGCAACCCCATGAAGCACAGCACCCCAGGCCTCCCTGTCCAACACCCAACTTCTGGAGTCTACTCAAACTCATGTCCATTGAGTCAGTGATGCCACCCAACCATCTCATCCTCTGTTGTCCCCTTCTCCTCCTGCCTTCAATCTTTCCCAGCATCAGGGTCTTTTCAAACGAGTCAGCTCTTTGCATCAGGTGGCCGAAGTATTGGAGTTTCAGCTTCAGCTTCAGTCCTTTCAATGAATATTCAGGACTAATTTCTTTTAGGATGGATTGGTTGAATCTCCTGGCAGTCCAAGGGACTCTCAAGAGTTTTCTCCAACACCACAGTTCAAAAGCATCAATTCTGCGCTCAGCTTTCTTTATAGTCCAATTCTCACATCTATACATGACTACTGGAAAAACCATAGCTTTGACTAGACAGATCTTTGTTGACAAAGTAATGTCTCTGCTTTTTAATATGCTTTCTAGGTAGGTCATAACTTTCCTTCCAGGAGTAAGCGTTTTTTAATTTCCTGGATGCAATCACAATCTGAAGTGATTTTGAAGCCCCCCAAAAATAAATTCAGCCACTGTTCCCACTGTTTCCCCATCTATTTGCCATGAAATGATGGGACCAGATGCCATGATCTTAGTTTTCTGAATGTCGATTCTAGTCATTGATGAAGCATATCTTCAGGGTAGTCTATTGGTATATTTTTAGTTTATTGAAAGCATTAAGGATCCCCATGCTGGTGGTAAGTAAAATGAGTGGTACTCATATCCTCAGGCATGTGGTGGCATCACGTGCAGTTAAGTGGGACAAGGTATAGGTGGAAGATGAGGCATTGGGTTATGTGGGATTGTAACACATAATACTAAGGAAATAATATTTATAAGGATTGTGAAGTGGTTCAGCTTCATTAATGACACTGGAAGTATCTTAAAAAGCAAATAAAATAGCCTCAGGACATCAAAATTCTAATTTAAGACACTCTCTGAAAGCCAAAGAACCTCTTTAGCATTAGACTAGTGATTCCCTGGTGGCTCAGATGATAAAGAATCTGCCTGCAATGCGGGAGACCCCACTTCGATCCTTGGGTTGGGAAGATCTCCTGGAGAAGGGAATGGCAACCCACTCCAGTATTCTGGCCTGGAGAATTCCATGGGGTTGCAAAGAGTCGGGCATGACTGACCAACTAACACTAACTAACTAAGGATCAAATGTAACTCTTGGACTGGAGGTAAGTAGATAATATGATAAAAGGGATTACAGGAGCTGGCTAGTTTTCCTTGTAGAAATTGTGTGGGACTGGATCTTAAGGGTACTGGACCCTGTTGGGGGATCAAAGCTGTCAAGGGAAGAAATGTTTAATGTGGGAGCACTTGCAACATCCGTGAGCCAGTGCTCTGACAATGACATCTGCAGGTCATCTGGCATCTGCTGAGATGGATCCTTGAACATGTTAGTGCTCAGTAGTGTCCAACTCTTTTGTGGCCCCATGAACTGCAGCCCTCCAGACTTCTCTGTCCGTGGAGTTTTCCAGGCAAGAACACGGGAGTTGGTTGTCATTTTCCACTCCAGGGGATCTTCGCAACCCGAGGGATGGAACCCACATCGCTTGCATCTCCTGCATTGGCAGGCAGATTCTTTACCACTGAGCCACCTGGGAAGCCTAAACATGATAATATACCACAGTAAATGAGAGGGAGATTAGATTTTAGATTTAGATTTTTAGATTTTTCCTTGATTCAAAGATTCCAGAAAAAAAAAAAAGAAAACTACAGGCCAATATCACTGATGAACATAGATGCAAAAATCCTTAACAAAATTCTAGCAAATAGAATCCAACAACACATTAAAAAGATCATACATCATGATCAAGTAGGCTTTATCCCAGGGATGCAAGGATTCTTCAATATTCGCAAATCAATCAATGTAATACACCACATTAACAAATTGAAAAATAAAAACCACATGATTATCTCAATAGATGCAGAGAAAGCCTTTGACAAAATTCAACATCTATTTTTGGTACAGAAGAAAGAGTTTGAATGCAAAAGAAAATGGTAATAGTCAAATGGATTTATTATGTTAAGATCTGAGAAACCGTCACTAGAAACATTTCCCAAGAGGGCCCAAAGAACACCTCTGCATTAAGGTAATAAGGAATGCATTTACAGGAGGGCACTGGAACTCTTTCGGAAGTTCTTCCAGAGATGATGTCTTGACACTGGGTTCCACGGAATCCAAAAGGATGACTCTAGAGCTGCAGGTACTAAAGGAAGCATTTACACTCAGAGGTCCAGGGTGCGCGGTTATCATAATGGGTAAGAAGAGTAACTTGAGCTTCCAAGAGCTATTCTGACAGATAATGGGTTCTCATGTCAAGGTAGCACATGATATTGGACCTAGATTTTAGGTTTCAGACTACCACAGAGGTCTAGATGGGACATGGCTGGAAGTTCAGGAAAATTAAGCCTGGGGTACATGCCTAGACCTACACAGAATGGACCCAACAGGTGGGGATTCCTGGGTCTCATGTTAACACCCATCTGAGAGTCACCAGGAAGAAGGTACTGAACAGCACACTGGACAGGATGACCTGACCTATGGAAGCCAGCCAGCCTCCCTCTTTGGCTGCTCCAAAGCTCACAGTTGGCCAAGAGCACATTGGCCATGGGGGCAGAGACAGGGGCTTTGAGCTCGGCGTGAAAGGGCAGCATGGGCACCATGTCATTAAGGCAGACAGAGCTACGGTCACACCTGAAGGCTAAGAGAGTCAACAGCTGATATGGTACCATTTCTCCGCAAGCCACTGGTTATTTGGTGGCAGATAAACTGCACTGAACGTCCACTCTCGAGGTGGGCAGGTATTAGTCCTTGTGCTCGGTTCAGATTTAGGTTTTCCCTTTCTTTCTCACCGCCAGCACCACCATCTGTGATTCTACAGATTGCCTGATATTCCACACAATGTGACCTCAGCCCCAGGGAGCATTCTCTAGCAAATGATGTGCAGCAACAAGCTAAAGACAATGGGATGTGCTGGTCTAACCATGTGTTTATCATCTAGAAATAGCCAACCTCACAGGACGATAAAGTGTTCATAATCCTGTCAACCTGCTGGCACACAGATCATCACTTCTATATACCATCTTCCATTTAAACAATCCAGGAAACCTCGGAAAAATCACTTATTCCAAGTGTGGGACAGGTAAAGGAAAAGATGAGCCCGGAGCAAACTTTTTGTTCCATGAAGTAAGGAAGAGCTCATAGAGAATTGGACACATCATGACAACACAGGCCTGGCTTCAAGGGCACTCGTGGCCAAACCTGGGAGCATTAATATTAGTGCTCAAAGACACAGAAAACAAACTTATGGTTAGCAAAGGGGAACAGAGGGGGAGGGATGAATTAGAGTTTGAGGTTAACCGTTACACACTCAGTTCAGTTCAGGTCAGTCACTCAGTCGTGTCTGACTCTTTTCGACCCCATGGACTGCAGCACACCAGGCCTCCCTGATTATCACCAACTCCCGGAGTTTACTCAAACCCATGCCCATTGAGTTGGTGATGCCATCCAACCATCTCATCCTATGCTGTCCCCTTCTCCTCCCACCTTCAATCTTTTCTGGCATTAGCGTCTTTTCCAGTGAGCCAGCTCTTCCCATCAGGTAGCCAAAGTATTGGAGTTTCAGCTTCAGCATCAGTCCTTCCAATGAATATTCAGGACTGATTTCCTTTAGGATGGACTGGTTGGATCTCCTTGCAGTCCAAGGGACTCTCAAGAGTCTTCTCCAACACCACAGTTCAAAAACTGTATATAAAATAGACAAACAGCAAGGACCTACTGTATAGCAACAGGAAACTACTCTACATCTTGTAATAAACTATAATGGAAAAGAATCTGAAAAAGAATGCATCTGTAGATAACTGAATCTCTGCTGTACAGCAAAATGAACAAAGCATTGTGAATCAACTATAAAAAATTAATGCTTAGTAATACTCTACTAAACAAAATAAGAATACACGAGAAGAAGAAAAGAAGGAGAGAGAGAAAGAAGGGGGAAAAATGAGGGAGGGAAGGAGGGAGAGACAGAGGGAATGAAAGCTATTCATTGAATAAAATGTCAACTGATGAACATAGGAGTGAAGAGTTTAGGAGGCAACCATTTTGCAAACATCACTCTATACTGATTTAGTGCCGAATCATTGTGGCCACTAAAACTAGTGTGTGAGCGTTTGATAAGACAGAGAATATCTATGAAGTGTCAAAGCATTTCTTCACAGATCACTTACAAATTACAAAAGGAAAAATAAATCACGTTATATGGATAAAACCATGCAGACACCACCCTCAACAAGGATTCAAAATTAACATAATAATGGACCAAACCAAGAAAATATAGGGTTGTGTTTCCTAATGTGATGCGATGAGAAGAACACAATGTCCTTTATGTTGTAGTTTTTCCAAAAGTAGATAACTGGAATTGAATCATAAGGACATATCATCAAAACTCAAACTCAGGACATCCTAACTGTACTGTTCTCTTTAAAAACAATTATGTTAAGACAGACCAAGAAAGAGTTGGAAACCTTTCAGATTAAAGGGGATAAAGGAGACGTGGAAATGAAATATACTGTATGATTCTGGTTTGGCTCCTAGACTAGAAAAATTTTTCTGAAAAGCACATTATTGGGACAGTTGGGCAAATTTGAACAAGGTCTATAGATTACTTAGCATTTTGTCAATATTAAGTTCCTTGATTTCAGTCACTGTAGTATGGTTACACAAACAGACATCCCAGGTATTAGGATATATATATATATACATGAAAGTATTTGGGAGTAAGTAGGCATAATTTCCACAATTTACATATAATTGAGAAAAATGGCAAAGCACCATAGCAAAAGTATATCAAACACTGAATGTGAGTGAAGGATTGAGGACTTCTTTGTCTTATTCTCACAGATCTTCAGTAAATTGGAAATTATATCGAAGTGAAAACTAACAGGGAGTATGGTTCATACCAACCTAGGAATGTCTGTTTGGGAAACTGGCTTTTAGAATAAGTATGCTGAACCACCTGGATGGGAGTGTCTTATTTTTATTGGAAGAAGAAGGTCTATTGGATTCTCTCTCTGGATGGTCCTAGAATTTCTGTCTAAGGTTCAGACTCATCCAATATTCTGGGATTAAAACCAAGTGCAGTGCTCAAACCTAGTTCCTATTTTTAGAGTTCTTTTATATTTTGATCTAAGGGTTGTTTATGTCTTACCAGATAATCAGTGGAGTTTACTGTTGTTCAGTTGCTCAGTCATGTCTGACTTTTTGTGACCCCATGGACTGCAGCACATCAGGGTTCCCTCTCCTTCACAATCTCCTGGAATCTGTTCAAACTCATGTCCATTGAATCGGTGATGCCAGCCGCCCATCTCATCTTTTATTGTCCCCTTCTCCTACTGCCTTTAAGCTTTCCCAGCATCAGGGTCTCTTTCAATGAATCAGCTCTTCGCATCAGGTGGCCAAGTTATTGGAGCTTCAGCTTCAACTTCAGTCCTTCCAATGAATATTCAGGATTTTTTTTCCTGATGATTGACTGATTTGATTTAATTATGACTCTGCATATATCTCTGGGGCTTCCCCAGTGGCTCAGTGGTAAAGAAGCCACCTGCAATGCTAGAGACGTGGGTTCGATCCCTGGGTCAGGAAGATCCCCTGAAGATGAGAATGGCAACCCATTCCAGTATTCTTGCCTGGAGAATCCCATGGACCGAGGAGCCTGTTAGGCTACAGTCCAAAGGGTTGCAAAGAGTCAGACACGACTGTATAATTGAGAAGGAGCACGGCGTATTTACTTCCTAGGTATTTGCGGGAGGTATTGCCAACTGGATGGACATCAGTTTGAGCAGGCTCTGGGAGTTGGTGATGGACAGGGAAGCCTGGTGAGCTGCAGACCATGGGGTCGCCAAGAGTCAGACACGACTGAGTGGCTGACCTGACTGATGGTGGGAGGGAAGTGATGTGGTCTGGTT
The DNA here is from genome assembly GCA_007570785.1 of Antilocapra americana. Classification (NCBI taxonomy): domain Eukaryota; kingdom Metazoa; phylum Chordata; class Mammalia; order Artiodactyla; family Antilocapridae; genus Antilocapra; species Antilocapra americana. The sequence goes on from SRVM01040446.1 coordinate 21,738, forward strand.
TCATTCTGCCATCTTTACTATGTCTTGTGAGGATTCCTACATGCATGTTATGATATTTATTGTCTCCAAGGGATTTGCGGCTGTGACATAGTTTTTGTTGTAACTGACAGTGTATACGGATCACTTTCTTTGCTCTGTGAACCAGACAACATTGGTCGTATGAAAGCGCAAGAGATGCCCCCCAATAATCTACCCTGAAGGTCACCCAAGGTCAGTGTGCTGGACATATTTGCCTAAAGTCAACCTTGGGGGCAAAGTCTGGTAAAGGCAGCCGGGAGTGGAGAGGTGAGGAGTCTTGTCCTTGATGCCAAGTTGCTGGACAGTAAGACAACAGCTTGGCTTCCTGGAGGAGTGGACATGTTTAATCTCATGTAGTTACAATGACTTATCTGCTAAGACTGAGTGCAATGGACTTGGAGACAAACACGCAGAATAGTAGAGCCTGTAAACTTTCCTCTGTGGTTTAAAGTAGTTCTTTCTTAAAAACAGACAATAATTCCTCTTACAGTCTTAGCAACAAAGAGTTGGAAGAGTGATGATACCTTGCAATGTTAGGACAGGGGTAAGGGATGCTATGTTTATGTTGCTGGTGGGGGTATAAATTGTTTTGAAGGCTTTGGAAAATAACTTGGCAGAACCCATTAAAGGAAAAATACACTTGCATTTTGACAGAGAAAAGCACGTTTTGCGAATTTATCTTACTGAAATAACACCATCAGTTTATGAGAATATAGGAATAATGATGTTTACTAAGGCGTTATTTATAGTGGTGGCGAGTAGGGAAGCTGAAATTGCAATTGTCAATGCATAAAAACTAATCAATCTTGGTGTATCTGTCTATAGAATATTATGCCTCCATTAGGGAATCTATATGACATATGTTTGTTGAAAAAACTCAATTGGTGGAGAAATACACATGAACTAAAAAGGCATCTGTATTTTGAGTGAGGGTATGTATGTACCTAGATATGTATTTGTGTGTGTTCTTTTTGACTGTGTGGCCACGTGCGTTTGTGTGAATACAGACACAAAGTTGCCACACTGATTATTTTGGGTGAAGGATTGGGTAGGGAAGGGGAGATGAGAAACAGCTGATTTTTTTTTACCTGGTGATTTCCTGTGGCAAACTGTTGTTTTCATTCATAGCATGTATGACTTCTGTTCTTTGAAAGGAAAACCCAGTGAAGTATTAAAAAAATTAAATCATCATAGTTTGTGGCTTGAGGACAAGTGTGGAAGAGTCAGGGTACAGGAGTCCCTCCACCTGCCCACCTAAGTCCATGTCACATCTCCAGCCTCACGCATCTGCCCCTCATGTGAGCGCAGTGGTACCAATGGTGTGACACGTTCCATGTCCCCAGGAGAGAGATGTCAGATGGAGCGCTTACACTGTCCATCCAGCGGGGAGACAGGGCCGTTACTGCACGTGTAGGTCATGTGACAGTCACCCCACCTTCTGAGAACCGGTAATTCTTTTGTGTAACTCTGACTCTTTCTACATTAGAGGGACTGAAGAAGGTAGTGGTGGTGGTTTAGCCGCTCAGTCGTGTCTGACTCTTTACAACCCCGTGGACTGTAGCCCCCCAGGTTCCTCTGTCCATGGAATTCTCTAGGCAAGAGTACTGGAGTGGGGTGCCATTGTCTTCTTCAGAGGATCTTCCTGACCCAGGGATCAAACCTGGGTCTTCTACATTGCAGGCAGATTCTTTACCATCTGAGTCCCTGGGGCAGCCCAAAGAAGGTAGATCAGGCTCCAAAAGTGGGAGGAAGAGCCGCAGTTTCCTAACGGGTTTCTCCATGATTGTCTTCATCTGTTTGACTTAAACAGAGAACTTCACAAAACCTCCTAAACGGTTTCCAATATGCCAGAGCATATTAATAGGACTTTGCATTGATCCTGGATCAAATCGATCCAGAGAAGGGCATTTGCCCAACAAGGGCAAGGCATCAAGTAACGAGTACTGTACTACCCAGGGCAGAGCAGAATTAAGAAACAGGAGTATTCCTTCATTCTCTGCTTTATATCACTTACTCTTGAAAGTCCCTTGGACTGCAAAAAGATCCAACCAGTCAGTCTTAAAGGAAATCAGTCCTGAATACTCACTGGGAGCACTAATGCTAAAGCTGAAGCTCCAATCCTTTGGCCACTTAATACAAAGAGCCAACTCACTGGAAAAGACTCTGATGCTGGGAAAGACTGAGGGTAGAAGGAGAAGGGGGTGGCAGAGGATGAGATGATTAGATAGTATCACCAACTCGATAGACATGAATTTGAGCAATCTTTGGGAGACAGTAGAGGACAGAGGAGCCTGGGGTGCTGCAGTCCATGGGGTCACAGAGAGTTGGACACAGCTGAACAACTGAACAGCAACATCGTGAGTCAAGAAGCTTTGTTTCTGAAAGTAAGTGTGTTTGGAAATTTTCTCCCAAGTGGGGATAAAGACTTTCCTTGACACTATGCAGAATCGTTAGGAGGATAAAATCAGATAATAGGTTCAAAAAACACTTCAAGGAAATTACAGGGGCTTTAAGTACAGGAGAAGATCACAATCTTCTCTTTTATTTGCTGTGGAAACTGGGCCTTTCCCTGGAGTGAGAACTGGGGGTGTTTAATCTCAGCAGAAATTCAGACTTAATTGGAAATCATACCATGATGTTTCCTTCTGGACATTTCCCTAGAAAATCTAAAATCGGCCAAAACATCAGTGATGACGCCGGGAGGCCACTTGGCAAGACCTGGGTC
>SRVM01040448.1:0-47719 GCA_007570785.1 Antilocapra americana
TGGGCTATAACATACATGTTTTTACTATAAAACAACAAATTTCTTCTGAGCTGGATCTGTGTCTTAATTAACTCCTGTATCTCATACAGGATAATGCCTTGCACATGATGGAGGAGATTCCCAGACTCCACTTCAGTGCCTCAGTTTCCTTCCTGTCAACCTCTGGAAGGCTTTTCCTAAGAGAAGTCTTCCCAGCGCCCCATGCATGTCCTTATTGCTCAGGCTGTAAATGAAAGGGTTCATCATGGGGGTCACCACAGCATACATCACTGTGGCTACTGAGTCCTTCCTGGAGTGGGTTTTGAGGGGCTGCAGATATACCATACCAAGTGTCCCATAGAAGAGGGAGACCACAGCCAAGTGGGAGCCACAGGTAGAGAAAGCTTTGTATTTGCTGGAGGCTGATGGTATTTGGAGGATGGCTCTGACAATCCAGACATAGGACATGACCATGATCCCTAAGGGAGTGGAGAAGATGAAGCAACCTGTGGTAATCTGCACTGCGTGAATAATCTGGGTATTGGGACAGGCATGCCTCAGCAGGACATACATCTCACAGAAGATGTAGTGGATTCCCCGGGACCCACAGACGGTCACCTTGGTCATGAGGAGGGTCAGAAAGAGACCATCAAGGACAGAGAGTGCCCAACACAAGGTGAGGAGCAAAATGCAGAGCCCAGGGCTCATGGCTGTGATGTAGCAGAGAGGGTGGCAGATGGTCACATAGCGGTCATATGCCATCGTGGCCAGGATGAGGTTGTCCAGGGTCACCAAGCAGACCAGGAAGTAGAGCTAGGTCAGACACCCTGTGTATGAGATGGCTTTGTTCTGGGACTGAAGGTTCACCAATGTCTCGGGGATTGTATTGGTGACGAAGAAGAGGTCAGTGAAGAAGAAGTTGGCCAAGAATAAGTACATGGGAGTGTGCAGGTGGGAATCAAAGCTGATGGCCAGGATGATGAGCACGTTTCCCATTCCTGTGGCCAGATACATGGACAGGAACATCCAAAACAGGATCTGCTGCTCTTTAGGACTCTCTCAGATCCCCAGGAGTAGGAAGTCAGAGGCCCCACTCTGGTTGCCTCCATGCATTTCCCCAGCTGTCTGCAACATCAGCACCAACATATATTTACTAATTGCCTTTGATTGAGTAAGGACATTCAGATAAGCAAAATCAACTATTTTCTTAACAATAAAAATACTTCAGGCTGGATTTCAGAATTTTTTTTCCATAAGCAACAAAGTAATACCAGAGGAAAAAAACAATGTAGAAAATCTTTATGCAACCTAATCATTCCAGTAACTTCTAATCTGGCATATTCAATATTATGGAAATAATGTCTATGTCTTATTTTAAGTCCTGTCATCTTACAATATTCTTGAAGTGCCTAAAGATTTAGTATGCTATATTTTGATATTGCATAAATTTGAAAATAATATTTGAAACAGGTATATGCATTATAGCCAATGGGTATTGTACAATTGGACAAAGAGGGGAAAAGTAAAAATATTGGAAGGGAAAAGAAAAATGTATCACTATTTACTGATAAAATGATCTGGGAAGCCTCAGACAGCCAACCAAAATGCCATTGAAAATAAACAAAGGGATATGAGATTGTGCAGTAAAAAGTACCCAGAGCATGCTAGCCTTGTTAAGAGTTTAAAAATTTTATACTGTGTAAAAGTTTTAAGCAGAATGACCAATATAAACGGATTTAAGCAGCGGTATGTGTATATATTAGCAATTATCTTTCTTTGTATTTTACCAATAGGGTTTCAAAAATCAGATGTAGCTGTTGCATTTTTAACCAGATACTTTTCAGTGCCTATCATGAGACACTATGTTAATAGCTTTTCTAATATTTAAAAATACTGCCAAGGGGCAACTAAGCCCACGCACCACAAACAGCACATGTGCTGCAGTGAAGACCTAGAACAGTCAAAAACAGAAACAAAAAAATGTGTTAACACTCCTGGTTTAAATTACTTGTTATGTTTTATTTAGGCCTTTGTAGTTATATTTATTAATATAAATGAGCTTTATCTGTAGTTTCTATTTTGTATGTGTCATCTTTATCATCCTTTTGGTATGCTTTGGTGTGCATTAGATTTCAAATTAAACTTGATTTCATTTATTGTCAATTTCTAATGTTTAGAATTTGTTGGAATTTCTTCAACAGCTTAAGATATGAATTTTAAAATATATTACATGGAATTATTTTTCCAAATAAAAATGGCTTCTATACTCTGTTGGAATCTAGTGATTAAAAGCAAAAAATTTCCAGTGTAAATCATTCAAGCAATACAGAAAGATTAAAACTAAAATGAAAGCTTAATTTAGCCAAGATGATTAGTCAAGAAAAATGATTAAAAGACATCTAGATTGGAGATGAGGAATTAATTACAGTATCTCTCTTCACAGATGACATGATCTTGCATATAGTAAATCTTACTAAATATTCCTACTAAAAAACTACTACAACTAATAAATGAAGTCAGAAATATTGCAGGAGCAAGATCAATACAGAAAAATTGATTGCATTTTTTATACTTGCAATAAATAGTCAGAAAATAAATTAATAATTTCATTCATAATTGCATCAAATAGAAATGATCTTTAGGAATAAATTTAATAAAAATTCAAAATTTATACTCTGAAAACTACAAATATTGTTGAAAGATCTAGGTAATAAAAAAAAAAACCATGCTCATGAATTGGAAGACTTAATATTGTTAAGATGGCATAGTCCCCAACTTGATCTATAGACTAAATACAGCCTCTATCAGAATCCCAGCTGACTTCTTTGTAGAACTTCATATAAATTGATTAAAAAATCCATGTGAAATTTGCATGGGACCCAGAATAGCCAAAACCATCTTGAAAAACAAAAACAGATTTGGAGGATTCCACTTCCCAATTTCAAAACTTACTACAAAGCAATATAGACATATAGACCAATGGGATAAAATTGAGATTCCAGAAATAAACTCATGTGGTCAACTGATTTTCAACAAAGATGTCAAGATCAACGGGAAAAAGATGTTTTCATCGAATAGTTCTGGGTCACCAGGATAGCCATGTGCCAAAGAGGTGAACCCTTACTTCTCACTGTATGCAAAATTTAACTCAAAATTGATGAATGACACAGATATAAGCGCTAACACTATGAATGGCTCAGATGAAAACATAGGCAAATCTTCAAACCTTAGATTTGGCAAAGAGTTCTTAGATATAACACCAAAAGCAAAAGAAGAAAAAAATAAATTTAAACAAAATTAAAAATGTTTGTGCTCCCAATGACGCTATTAAGAAAGTACAAATAATTCCACAGTGGTAGAAAATATTTGTAAATTATGTATGTGATAAGGCATGTAGAATATATAAAGAACTCTAATAACCGAATAATGAAAAGAAAAATGACCTAATTAAAGGCAGGCAAAGATTCTGAAGGCATTTCTCCAAGGAAGATATACAACTGGCCAATAGGCACACAGCAAGATGCTGAACATCAATAGTCATCAGGGAAATGCAAATGAAGGCCACCACTTCACACCCTCTGGGAAAAATTCAGATAATAAACAGTTCAGAAAATAACAAGCCTCTGCAAGGAGGTAAAGAAATCACAACACTCCTATACTGCCAATGGGAATGAAAAATGGAAACAGTCTAGCAATTCCTTGAAAGGCTAATCACAGAGTTACCAAATGACTCAGCACTTCCACTCTAGGTATCTCCCAAGAGAAATGAAAACCATAGGTCCACATACAAACTTGTACATGAATGTTTATAGCAGCATTATAAGTTCAAATGATAAGGAATCTGCCTACAATGCGGGATACCGTGGTTCTATCCCTGGGTCGGGAAGATCCCCTGGAGGTCATGGCAACCCACTCCAGTATTCTTGCTTGGAGAATCCCATTGACAGAGGAGCCTGGTGGGGGTACAGTCCATGAGGTTGCAAAGAGTTGGACATGACTGAGCAACTAACCCACACATAATCCTCCAAAGGTGGGAATAATCTATATGTCTGTGTCTTGGGCATGGATAACCAAAATGTGGCATATCCATACAATAGAACATTATTCAGCCATAAAAAGGAATGAAGTACTAGTACATGCTGCAACATGGATGAACCTTGAAAGCATGAAAGAAGCCAGTCATGAGAGACCACATATGATATTATTCCATTCATATGGAAGGCCAGAATAGGGAAATCTATAGAGACAGGAAGTAAATTAGTGGTTGCTTATGCCTGAGAGAAGGGTGATGGGTAAGAAGCAGACAGCTGAAGAATACAGGGTTTCTTTTGGAGGTGATGGAAACATTCTAAATTTTTTTCTTCTTAATTATTTTATAAAAATTTTTTATTAGCGTAATTATATGATTTACAATGTTGTGTTAATTTCAAGTGCACAGCAAAGTGAATCAGTTATATATATACATATATCCACTCTCTTTTAGATTCTTTTTTCATCTTCTTCCTCAGCCTCCTATTGTCTTCATAAAAGGGAACCATGGGATTGAAGCTGTAGTCAGTGCCTTCTTGCTCTGAGCCCAGGGCAGTTCCTGACATATTTGAGGGTGTCTTTCTCCTTGTCCCACTGACTGCTTTGTCCCCAGTCCTTGCTGTTCCTTACTTACTGATTTTCCAGGATCTCATTGAAGAGAATCACCACCCATTTTCTCCTGGCAAAAACTTTGCACTAAATCTGCTGGGTCTTTTGACACCTTACAGCTTGTCCTTCAATCCAAGCCCATTGCTCCTCATCATGCAGTGATTCCTCTTAAGTTCTCCATTTATGATGTCACCTGTTCTCCAGGGTGGTTTTCAATTTTTAAATTACTTTTAAAATTTTGATTATTTTGAAGTGGGATATTTGCAAAGGAGGAAAGGGAATATCATTTCTGTTTTTCTCTATTATGTTGTTTCATTAGGAAAAAAAAGCTTTGATATGGGAACTATCTTCACAAGAATGGCATTGAAGGAGAAAAATACAATGAAAAATTACATCATATTTTATTTCATAAAAATAAAAGACCTCCTTCATCCAAACACCATAATACAACAACAAAATGTGAACAAGCGAGAATGCCGGAAAGGAAAAATTCTTGCCATGGATGTGATATGCATTTTAAAATGCTAAAAAGAGAAAGATCTAGTTAAGTCAGTAATAAAATTACCCCCCCCCCCACACACACTGGAACAGAAAGGAACATATAATTCATAAAAGAAGAAATTCCAAGTCATTAAACACATCAATAAATATTACTTATTAAAAGATGGAATGAACAGACAGTTTTACATCTGATAAAAGGAAATAACTAAGAACCATGTTCTAGAAGGAAACTTGACATTCCATGTCATAGGCTCTTAAATAGTGTATCCCTTTGAGCAGTTCCAGTAGTGGTAAAGAACCCGCTTGCCAACGCAGGAGATGTTAGAGATGTGGATTCGATCCCTGGGTTGGGAAGATCCCCTGGAGTAGGAAATGAAAACCCATTCCAGTATTCTTGCCTGGAAAATTCCATGGACAGAGAGCCTGGTGGGCTGCAGTCCATGGAATTGCAAAGAGTTGGACATGACTATGCATGCACCGACACACAGCTTTATGGATTTATCTTGACATATAATCAGACAGAAACATAGATATGCACGTGTAAGATGTTTATTAGGACTTCACTCTGAGAATGAAGTCATCTTCAGCAAGCCTTCAATGATTCTGATTGTGTACTTCAGGAAACACTGACCTGAGTCTGTTTATGAGTCAGCAGGTCCTGAACACTTGTGTGGTCAAATGGTCATACAGACACAAACTTCAGTGCCGTGTGGCTGGATGGAGAAGGGAGAATATGGGAAGAGTGTGGAAAAGGGCTCCACACATGATGCTGGGAAAGCTGACCTCCTGTTCTCTCTTGCTCCCCAACTGCATGATCTTGAAGTGGGCATTCAACCTCCCTGAGCCTTCTCATTGCACCAATGAAGACTTCTTTGCCGTTTTGAGAACTATATGCCAATCCCATGAACTGTAGCCATTACCTTCTCCAAGGGATCTTCCCAGTTGTTCAGAACCAGGGGTTGAATCTGGGTCTTCTGCATTACAGGCAGATTCTTTACCGTCTAAGCCACCAGGAAGACCCTTGCAACCTGTGCATGCGTGCAAAGTTGCTTCAGTTGTGTCTGACTCTTTGTGACCCTATGGGACTGTAGTCTACCAGGGCCTTCTGTTCGTGGGATTCTCCAGGCAAGAATACCGGAGTAGGTTGCTATGCCCTCCTCCAGGGAATCTTCCCAACCCAGGGATGGAAGCCCTGTCTCTTACATCTCCTGCATTAAGTTACAGATTGGAGGGATGATCATTTTTTTGATATGTAAACACCACTTTATTTTTTAATTTATGAGTCTTCATTGCTGTATGTGGACTTTCTCTAGTTGGGCTACTCTCTAGTTGCTGTGTTTGGGCTCTAGGGTGCTGTGCTTCAGTAGTTGTGGTGCACAGCATCTGTATTTGCAGCTTGAAGATTCTGGAGCACAGGCTCAGTAGTTGCAGTGCACTGGCCTAGCTGCTTCTTGGCATGTAGAATCTTCCTGGACCAGGGATCGAACCCATGTTCCCTGCATTGGCAGGTGGATCCTTAACCACTGGACCACCAGGGAAGTCCTGGAGGGATTATTACATCACCTTTAAATACAAAGTGGTTAGATTATATGAACACTTTCAAAGTATGTGAGTATGTTTGTGTGAGAGAGAACATGGAGAAGAGAGATATAGTAAGAAAGGGAGAAAAGAGAGAGCGTAAGCCAGAAATGACCAGGTCTTACCCATGGCTCTCTGCTGGTCTCAGAGTTCCCCGGTGCTGCCACCTGCACTTTCATCCTATGTAGGACTCAATTTCAGTCAGAATGGATATAAAGGACCCAAGACATTGCTTTCTGAATAGAACTTGATGACTCTTCCTTTTGGCTAAAGGGGGGAAGCAGGGCAGTTGTCTGGATGATCAGCCCATGCAAACGAGGAGAAAACAGGTAAGCAGTTCATGCCTTGATGAGGCTGGGGAACCCAAGAGCCAATGGTTGGATCCTTAGTGTATAAGTGAAGGGGCTGAACTGAGACCACATCAGACTTATTTATCAGCTTTGGTGAGGTCTTGGGGAGGTAGTCCCAAGACAGCTTGTTGAGATGAACCTGGATAATTGCTTCAGTGTTAATATCTATAAGCAGAGATCTTGGGAAATGAATCTTATTTACAAGAAGTAAACCAATTCCACCTTGGGCAGAAATGTTAAAAGTTTTCCTAGGGTTGGATTAAGCTAGAAATGAAGAAGACTTCACATAGAGTGCAGCTTGGCTTTGAATCATCAGAGGTTCAGAAAGTCTCAAGGACTATATTTGGATTAAGATGATCCCAGATTGCTAGTGACTCCAAGTACTGCATCAGATAAATTTTAAAAAGTTGTATTTGAAGGAAAATAACATCACCTTAGACCTCAAATATTTCTCTTCATCACATTTTCAATCATAACATCAAGCACAAAACCAAAGATAAGCAGACACACAAAGAAATAAGATTTCTAAAGCAAGAACTAACAGCTGAAAAGCATACAGAGGCTCCTCTGTCCCTGGAATTCTCCAGATAAGAATACTGGAGTGGGTACCTATTCCCTTTTCCAGGGAATCTTCCTGACTCAAGGACTGAACCTGGGTCTGCTGCATTGCAGGCAGAGTCTTGACTGACTGAGTCACCAGGGAAGCCCATAGAGACTCTAGGTAATGTAGTAGTCAGGCACAGAATGAGAAGCAATTATGTTTATGATGTTTTAGCATATAGAACCAAGAATGGAAAATTTGACAGGACTTTTTACAGATTAAACAAACATGAATAACCAGCAGTCAGATCACAAACACATTACTAGCTCTGCAGGAATCCTGTCATGTTTTCTGCCGGTCGCTGTTCCTACAGGGGCAATCACTTCCGTGACTCCTAATAGGATGAGTTCGTTTCACCCATTTTTGCACCTATTTAGATGGGAGTGCACCTTTTTTTACTTTCTTGTCTATCTCTTTCACTCAACATTATGTATGTGAGATTCATCCACTTTGTGGTATGTGGTTGTAGACTTTTCATTTTCATTGCTGTATAGAGTTCTGTTGTGTGAATAAGCCATTAAAAAATCCATTCTACCATTGATGGGGATTTGTGGTTTCCAGATTTGGCTGTTGTGAATAATGAAGCTGCATATTCCTCTTGGTCATCTCTATGGAGGCATGGGATTTGTGGATGATAGTGTAGGTGTTTGTTTAGAAGATAGAGCTAAACAGGTTTCCATCACACTTGTAATGATTACCCTCCTAGTAACAATGGATTCCTCCTGTTCCACATTAAAAAAGTATTTATTTATTTATTATTTTTTTAATCGGAGTACAATTGCTTTACAATGTTGTGTTAGTTTCTGCTGGACAGCAGAGTGACTCAGCTATATGTATACGTATCTGTGTAGTTGCTAAGTCGTGTCCGACTCTTTGCAACCGCATGGACTGTATAGCCTTCCAGGCTCCCTGTCCATGGGATTCTCCAGGCAAGAATACTGGAGTGGGTTGCCATTTCCTCCTCCAATGTATAATGTATAGCCCTTCCTTTTTGGATTTTGTTCCCCTTTAGGAACTTTCAGTCTCACTGTCCTTACCCCAATCTCTGGAAAAGGGTGAGGGGCTGGAGGTTGAATCAATAACCAGTGGCTGGTGATTTAATGAATCATGCCTATGTAATAACGTCTTTATAAATGCTGCGAAGGACAGGGTTCAGACAGCTTCTGGGTTGGTGACACGTGGAGATTTAGGTAAAGTGCTGCACCCAGAGACGACATAGAAGCTCCGTGCCCCTTCCCATGTAACTTGCCCTGTGAGTCTCTTTCACCTGACTGTTTCTGAGTTATGACTTTTTATAATAAATTGGTAGTCTGGTGAGTGAAATGTTTTCTCTGAGTACTGTAAGCACCTCAAGCAAATTAACTGAGCCCAAAGAAGGGGTCTTAGGAACCTCCCATCTACAGCTGGTCAGTCAGAAGCACAGTTGACAACCTGGACTTGATATTGTCATCTGAAGTGGTGGGGTGGGGATGGGGAGGTGAGCCCTTGACTTGTGGAATCTGATGCCATGTCTGGGTAGATACTGTTATAACTGAGGAACTGTAGGATCCCCATCTGGTGTCAGAGAATTGCTTAGTGGTATGGACAGAACTTTTGAACTGTGGTGTTAGAGAAGACTCTTCAGAGTCCCCTGGACTGCAAGGAGATCCAACCAGTCCATCCTAAAGGAGACCAGTCCTGGGTGTTCACTGGAAGGACTGATGTTGAAGCTGAAACTCTAATACTTTGGCCACCTGATGCAAAGAGCTGACTCATTTGAAAAGATCTTGATACTGGGAAAGATTGAGGGCAGGAGGAGAAGGGGACGACAGAGGATGAGATGGTTGGATGGCATCACCGACTTCATGGACATGGGTTTGGGTAGACTCTGGGAGTTGGTGATGGACAGGGAGGCCTGGCATGCTGTGGTTCATGGGGTCGCAAAGAGTTGGACACGACTGAGCGACTGAACTGACTGAACTGACTGATGGACAGAACACATGCACATTAGAATTGGCATCCGAATCATAGCACCTAAACAGAGATTGGCTCTCACAATGACCTCCTCCCCTTCTGCTCCCTCCACCACCACTCCTATTTGTGAGCATGTGTTGAAATGTTTGAGAGTTTTGTTTTGAGGTAATGAAGAAGAGATGGAAGGTGAAGAGCCACAGAAATAAGGGGCAGGATGGGCTTCCTGAGAACAAAGTCTGATTTCTCTCAAAGGAAAAAAATGCAGGAAAAAGGCAAGAGATGTAGTATGGCTTTGGGGTCCAAGGGATAAAAATAAGCCCAGAGCAAAACACAGAAATATCTTTCTATTTCTTCCTGAATACCAGGGGCTGTGTCCAGAGGGACTGTGGGTCAGAACTGAAGCAGTGGGAGCTGTGTCTGGCAGAGAGCATTGGGAAGGGGGTGGCCTCACTCAGGGTACCTGCAGTGCGTGTACTGTCAGGTGTGTTCTATAAATGGCTTGAAGACAGCAGACTCCTTAAAGAAGTTCAGAGTTCAGAAGAATATGAGTGAATGTATGTTAGCGAACACGTGAGATCCACTAAGCCATAACTGGGTATATCTGGATAAGGCTGGGACTGTAACCCTAGATTAGCACAAGTTGAAGGATTTGATCCTGCAAACTTCTACTGTTAGTGTTGTGTGTGTGTGTGTGTGTGTGTGTGTGTGTGTGTGTGTGTGTGAGTCACTCAGTTATGTCTGACCCTTTGTGACCTCATGGCTTATATAGCCTACCAGACTCCTCTGTCCATGGAAGTTTTCAGGCAAGAATATCGGAGTGGGTTACCATTTTCAACTTCAGGGGATCTTCCCAGGGATCAAACCTGCATTTTTTGTTAGTGGTACCTTATTTATTGTCAAAGCTGGTCAGGTTTGGTAGACAATGGGTTGTACTTCGTGTATTTTTTCATCATAGACATATGAGATTGTTTTGAGCTAAATCTATCCTGTATTCCACATAGGATAATGCCTTGGACATGGTAAAGGGAATTCCTAATCTCCACTGTAATGCCCTTTCCAAATTTATCCTCAAGTCAACCTCTGAAAGACTTTCCTAAGAAGAATCTTCCCAGAGCCCCATGTATGTCTTTGTTCCTCAGGCTGTAAATGAAAGGGTTCATCATGGGGGTCACCACAGCGTACATCACTGTGGCTACTGAGTCCTTCATGGAGTAGGTGTCGAGAGGCTTCAGGTACACCATACAAAGAGTCCCATAGAAGAGGGAGACCACAGCCAAGTGGGAGGCACAGGTGGAGAAGGCTTTGTACTTGCTAGAGGCTGAGGGTATTCGGAGGATGGCTCTGACAATCCAGACATAGGACATGACCATGAACCCAAAGCGGGTGAGGAAGATAAAGGATCCTGTGGCAATCAGCACTGTGTGATTGATCTGGGTGTTGGAACATGCAAGTCTCAATAAGACATACATCTCACAAAAGATATAGTAAATCTTCCGGGACCCACAGAAGGTCACGTTGGTCATAAGGAGAGTGTGAATGAGGCCGTAGAGGACAGAGAGTGCCCAGCACAGGATAAGAAGTGAAATACAGAGCCTAGGGCTCATGGCTGCGGTGTAGTGGAGCGGGCGGCAGATGGCCACATAGCGGTCATATGCCATCGTGGCCAGGATGAGATTGTCCAGAGCCACCAAGGAGACCAGGAAGTAGAGCTGGGTCAGACACCCCACATATGAGATGGCTTTGTTCTGGGACTGAAGGTTCACCAGCATCTTGGGGACTGTGTTGGTGACGAAGAGGAGGTCAGTAAAGGAGAGGTTGGCCAGGAAGAAGTACATGGGCATGTGCAGGCGGGAGTCAGAGCCAATGGCCAAGATGATGGACACATTTCCCACCACTGTGACCAGGTACATGGATAGAAACATCCAAAACAGGACCCGCTGATGCTCAGGACTCTCCGACAGCCCAAGGAGCAGGAACTCAGAGACTCTACTATGGTTGCTTCCATCCATTTCCCCAACTTACTGCAACACAACACAGATGTTTACTATATGCCCTCAAGCGAATAAAAGCATTAAAATAAGCAAAATCAACTGTTTTCCTAACATGAACAGTGCAGTATCTTAAGCTAAATTTTAGACATTTCTGGGGGGTCTGATAGACAATGTAACAAACACAAAGACAAGATATGGAAAATCTTCATGCAATTTAGTCATTCTGGCAAGTTTTAGTCTGGCATACTCAATACAATAGAAATAATGCCTAGGTCTTATTTTAAACCACATCTTATTACAACTCTCTTGATGTGCTTGTTATATTCTACAGATTTAATGATATTTAAAACAAGTGTCTTCAGTTAAAAAATCTGATGTTACACAATTGGACAAAGGGGGAAAAGGTGAAAATGTTAGAAAGGAAATGTAAAAATTACCATCAGTTGCTGATAAGATGATATATTCAGGAAATCTAAAACGAAACTGAAATGCTAATAGAAATAAAAAGGGATTTCAAAACACTTGAAGTTAATTCTGGGCTCTGACACTTTCTAATTCTGAAACCTCAGGCAAGTTACCTGGCTCCTTAAGATCCCATTCCTTCATATGAAAAATGGGTTAGGGTGAGAATAAAATTAATAAAGTGCTAACATAGATAGCTGGCCTGCAGTGAATGCTCAAGAAATACTCCTTATTATTGTTGTACAATAACAATACTCAGGAATAACAAAATTAAAATATAATGTGAAATAATCCCATCTACATCAACAACTGAAAAAACCCATGTGTTAAAATGTTAACAAGAATCAGGGCTTCCTTAGTGACTCAGTGGTAAAGAATCTGCCTGCCAATGCAGGAGACACGGGTTTGATCCCTGATCCGGGAAGATGCCACATGCCACTGAGCAGCTTAGCCCGTGTACCACAACTGTTGAGCCAGCGCTCTGGAGTTTGAGAACCGCAACTACTGAAGCCCACACACCTGGAGCCTGTGCTCCACAGCAAGAGAAGCCACCGCAGTGAGAAGTCTGTACACCACAGCTAGAGAGTAGCCCCCAACTAGAGGAAAGCCTGCGTAGCAACAAAGGCCCTGCACTGCTCCCTGCAAATATTAACAAGAATCAGTCAAGTTCCTTAAATTTTCCAGAGAAGCATATGATAAAAACTCAATAAATGGGTAAGCACATTAAGATTCCAAAGATACATATTCTACTGAATTGATATAAATTTTAACTCATTTGAAGTCAAAATTCTAACAGGTTTTTTGAGAAAGAAAAATCTCATCTAACTTTAGTCTAAAAATAAGTGTGAGAATAAGTTAGGAAAATGCTGGAAAAGAGAATAAGAAGGAGATTCTTCCTCTGCCAAAAATGAAAGATTCTGAAACAGTGTGATACTGGTAGAATAAACAGATTGATTGAATTGGACAGAAATTCAAATGTGGACCAAATAACATGGAGGGTTTAGTTGATTATTATGGGAGCACTTTACCAGGAGATACATTTTGTATTAGTCAGTAAATGGCATTGAGACAGTTGTCTATTTAGGGGGAAATGTGAGAGCAACGGACTTCCCAGGTGGCACAGTGGTAAAGAATCTGCCTGCCAATGCAGGAGATGCAGGTAACGTGGGTTTGATCCCTGGATTGGGAAGGTACCCTGGAGAAGGAAATGGCAACCACTCCAGTATTCTGGGAAATGGATAGTGGAGCCGTTCTCCCATATCATCCCACCCTTGCCCTCTCCCATAGAGTCCAAAAGACTGTTCTATATATCTGCGATTCTTTTGCTGTCTCGCATACAGGGTTCTCGTTACCATCTTTCTAAATTCCATATATATGCGTTAGTATACTGTATTTTTTTCCTTCATATTTTGCTATTTTTAAAATTTGAAATGTGAAGGATGTTTCTCCTTCATTGATTTATCTGACTTGTAATGTCTATTCCAATTTAAAAATTATGTCTCATCTCATTTAATGAGAACCTACTTTCATTTTTTTCTGCTGCATTTCTTGGAATTTATCCTACATATTGGGTAATAATTAGCATTTCATTTTGAGATTTTTTAAATTTATTTTTTATTTGGAGGAAAATTGCTTTACAATATTGTGATGGTTTCTGCCATACAACAATGCAAGTCAACCGTAATTATACATATGTCACCTCCGTCTTGAGCCTTCCTCCCCTTCCCCATCCCACCCCTCTAGATCATCACAGAGCCCCTGGCTGGGCTCTCTGTGTTATATAGTAACTTCTCACCAGCTATCTATAAAATAGTGTTGATGAACCTATTTTCAGGGAAAGAAAGGAAACGCAGATCTAGAGAACTGACTTGTGGACACAGTGGGGGAAGGAGAGAAAATGGGCAAATGAAAAAATGAGACAAATGGAGAAAGTACACAAAAAGACAGTATATACACTGTCATTTTGAGATTTTGAGTAAGCAGTTTACATCTAAACCCCAAGTAACACATACAACTCCTTTAAAAAAAAAAAACAACAACCACTACCCTATTTGCTCAGATAATGTGTTGTGACTATCTATCTAACTGTCTCTTCTATTTAATCTGCACAACAATACTGTTTGTTTTTATTATCCCATTTTGTGGATGAGGTGACTGAGACTTGGAAGGTTAATGAGTTTCCCAAATTCCTTTTACTAGTTAGTGACAGAGTTGGGATTTGAGTCCCATTCTGTCTCTGGTGTCCACACCCTAGCCACTCTACCACACATTAAACAAGAGTAAAGATGCCTACCTCAGACTTTCCTGGTGGTCCAGTGGTTAAGAATCTGCTTGCCAATGCAGGGAACATGGGTTCGATCCCTAGTCCAGGAAGATCCCACATGCCGGGGAGCTGCTAAGCCCGTGCGTCACAACTACTGAGCCAGCACTCTGGAGCCCTTAAGGCACAGCTCCTGAGCTCATATACTGCAACTACTGAAGCTTGTGTGCCTAGAGCCTGTGCTTTGCAACAAGAGCCGCAGCAATGACAAGCCTGCACACTGCATCTAGAGAGTAGCCCCTGCTTGCCTCAACTAGAGAAAGCCCATGCGCAGCAGCAAAGGTCCAGAACAGCCAAAACAAAAAAAATGCCTACCTCACTGTGGGTTTAGAAAAGATCTGAAATGCAGGATGTTGAAACATTCCTCCATCCTTAAAGCCCTGTGTAAGTGGATGGAGAGATGATGTTATTGGTTGGGGCAGGGGTGCTCAAAAGAAGTTCTATTCTTTACCATTTCTCAATGTTTTTGAGTAACCCCCACCCCCTCCCCTGCTTAATAGGAAACCCTGCTCTCAGAACCAGGAAGAATCAGTGGCCCCAGTCTTGACTCCATCCTGGACATGGCTTTTCTCCCCACTCACCTAGGTACAGCCTCAGTCCACCTTGTCTACAGGAAATGTCCCAGCATGTCAAGGTGGAGACTTGTGTGTGACTGTTCTCTGGGTGCTATCTACATGGAGGAGAGAAGAGTAAAGAAGGTATTATTGTGGCCTTCACATGTAAAGGGTTGTGGATTGTTCAGTTAAGGAGCTAGAAAATATAAAAGAGACAGAAAGGTCAGGTTATATCCCGGAAGACTTAAGTGCTGTGCCTACAAAGGGGTTGGCAGAGGGAAGGTAATTCACAGAAAGCTTTTGAACAGGCTGAGAGTGAGAGAGTGAGCTCAGTGATCATTTCAGAGGTGATTCAAACATTTAGTGGAGGTGGGTGATGGTTCATTTCTCTTTTACCATTAAGATTCTAAATTATAGAGTAGTCATATGGTGGTTCTTTGGTGTTTGAGTAAACTGGGAGTAATCCTCAGGACATTCTCTAGAGACTTTTTTGCATGTACAGCTTCTCACATCTGCTGTTTGATGTTCATGTCATTCACCTATGGTTCTATACTGTGAATGAGCTCATTTATCTCTCACAGTATGTAAGTGAGGCTTCGAGTTGAAGAGGATGCTTGTCTATCAGAAAGCAGAGTTTCAATAAGAAGTGGGGACTGATGGGCTCATCTTAAGACCCCCAAATTGACCTGAGAATGAAAGGTGCACCATGGTGACTCCCCGGGTGACCCCAACCCTAAGCACATCTGGCCACCACCTGTTTCTGCCATGAAGACAGAGGTCTTCCACCTCCTTAGACCTTATTGGAAACTATTTCCTTTCACAACCTGTTGCTTGGATTCAGGATCCTCTGGGACATCTGCCTGATAGGAGGGAGGGAGGGAGGCAGGATTGAGGGCTGGGAAAACTCAGAGGACCTGAGGAGTCTCTACCTCTGCTTCAGCCCTCAACACAGGAATCTTCTACAATGTAGTGCCCATCAGAGTCACCCGTGATGCTTTAAAACTAAATAAAAGCCCATTTTATGGCTCCCTTCCTTGAAATACTGGCTCTTATTCTGCAAACAAAGTCCTTTTTGAAAACACCTGATGGTGTTGTACACTTTGGGACACACTGTTCTTTTTGTAAGAGCCAGTGGATTCTGAGCAGGTGTGTGGTCAGCTGACTTTAGAGACACAAACTCCTCTGCAGTGTGGCCGGGTGGAGAGGGGAGACAGTTTGAGGTGTAATGGAAGAGGGCTCCAAACTCAGCCTTAGAAAGCTGTCCTATTGCTTGGTGTGGCTTTTTAGCAGAAGTACCCTGAGGAGGGCATGAAACCTCCTTGAGCTCTTCATCTCACCTGTAAAGCCTTTCTTATGCATTTGAGAATCATGTGCCACAGGGCTAGTGATAGCACTTGAAAACTAGGGCACTAGCAAGATAGGAGGGATTGTTAATTACCTTAAATACTAAGGAGTTAGACGATAATGAAGATTTTCAAAGTTTGTGAGTATTTTTGTGAGAGAGATAGAGTAAATGGAGAAGAGAAGATAAGGAATGAGAGAGGCAGAAGATATGAATATTTCTGAAAATGTGCAGACCTTTCCCACCATTGTGTGTTGGTCACAGGACTGACTAGTTCTGCCGCTTCCACTTTCTTGCTAGACAGATGAAAATTCAGTCATGAAAATTCAGACACTAAGGCACTGTTTCTGAATAGAACTTGGTGATTTATTCCATTCGCTGAAGTCAGGAAGGATGGAATTGGTGCCTGGAACTTCAGTGCCTGCACGAAAGGAGAAAAAGACTGTGGTTGTTCTGATGAGCTTGGGGAATCTGAGAGCCGACCCTTGGATACCGGGTTCATGAAGAGAAGAGCTGAACTGGAGTCACATCAGATCTATTTATCAGTTTTGGAGACGGCTTGGGGAGGCAGTCCCAAGACAGCTTGTTGAAATAAACCTGGATAATTGCCTCCAAAGTTAGTATCCATAAGCAAAGGTCTTGGGAAATGGGTCTTCTTTACAAGGAGTAAATCAACTTCACACTGGGCAGCAGTCTTATAGGTGCACTCGGTGTGAGAGTAAACCATAATTGAGGAAAACAACGCACATATGCTCTAGCCTGGGTTAGAGTCAGCAGAGGTCCATAGAATCTTGGGAACTAAATTTGGATTGGGATGATTCCGGATTGCTGGTGACTCCAAGTACTAAGGAAAAACAATTGAAAAAAAATATTTGGAGGAAAATAATACCATCTTAGACTTCAAGTGATTTCCCTTCAATACAGAGTGTCTGGCACAAACCCAAAGATAAACAAACACGCCAGAGAATAAGATCACCAAAGCAGGAACCAACAGCCAAAAGCCTACAGGGAGTCTGTGTGTGTGTGTGTGTGTGTGTGTGCGCGCGCGCGCGTGCGCACGCTCAGTTGCTTCAGTCATGTCTGACTCTTTGTGACCCTATGGCTGGTAGCCTGCCAGGCTCCTCTGTCCATGGGATTTTCCCAGCAAAAATAATGGATTGGTTTTCATGCCCTCCTCCAGGAGATCTTCCTGACCCAGGGATTGAACCTGTGTCTCCTGCATTGCAGGCAGATTCTTTATCTACTGAGTCATTGAGGACTCTAGATAGCATAATAATCAGACATGGACTGAAAAATCAATGATGCTTAGGATGTTTTTGGATATAGAACCAAAGGTGAAAATTTTGGCAGGGCTTTTTACAAACTGAACAAGCATAAGTAACCAGCAGTCAGATCAAAAACTTTACTAGCCCTGCAGGAATCCTGTCATGTCTCTGCTAGTTGTTGTTCCTGCAAGGGCATTCACTCTCTTGCTATTAAACTAATAGCATTAATTTAATTTATGCCATTAAATTAGTTAATTTAATAATAATAATATATATATTAGCTATCTAAATATTAGCTGTTAATTAATAACTAATTTACAGCATACATTAATTTTCCCCATTTTTGGACTTATCTCACTGGAAGTGCACCTTTTGTTCTCCTTCTTGTCTCCCTCTTTTAGTCAGTGTTATGTGTGTGAGGTTCATCCACGTTGCTGTGTGCAGTGGTAGATTGTCCGTTTTCATTGCTGTGTCGAGTTCTGTTGTGTGAATAAGCCATTAACAACATCCATTCTACTACCACTGATGAACAGTTTTTGGCTGTTATGAATCCTGAAGCTCCCTGTTCTTCCTGGGTATCTACAGAAGAGTGGGATTTCTGGTTTATAGGGCAGGTGCTTGTTTAGTCTAGAAGACAGAGCTAAGCAGTCACCAGTCACACTTACCCCACCTTGTAACAATGGAATCCCCTTGTTCCACTTCGTAACATGGTTTGGTATTTTTCCCATCCTTTTCCTGTGAGCTTTTTGGTAAGTTTATAGTAGTATCATATTGTGGTTTTCACTTCTATTTCCCTGCTGACTAACAAAGTTAAGCACCCTTGTGGAGAAGGCAATGACAGCCCACTCCAGTACTCTTGCCTGCAAAATCTCATGGAAAGAGGAGCCTGATAGGCTGCAGTCCATGGAGTCACGAAGAGTTGGACACGACTCAGTGACTTCTCTTTCACTTTTCACTTTCATGCATTGGAGAAGGAAATGGCAACCCACTCCAGTGTTCTCGCCTGGAGAATCCCAGGGACAGCAGAGCCTGGTGGGCTGCCGTCTATGGGGTTGCACAGAATTGGACACGACTGAAGTGACTTAGCAGCAGCAGCAGCAGCAGCATATGGTTATTCTCCAGAGCTATATCCTCTTTGTACATTATCTGGCCAAGTCTTGTGCCCATTTTTCTATTGGGTTATCTATCTCTTTCATTTGATTTGTAGGAGATCTTTATATGTTCTGGTTCCAAGTCCTTTGTCAGATGTATATAGTCTTCAACTTTGTGGTTGATTTTCATTCAATTAATGGTGGGTATTTGAAATATGAGAGTGAAAGAGGAAAGTGAAAAAGCTGACTTGAAATGCATCATTAAAAAAACTAAGATCATAGCATCTGGTCCCATCACTTTGTGGCAAATAGAAGGGGAAAATGTGGAAGTATTGAGATGTTTTTTTCTTGGCATCCAAAATCATTGTAGATATGACTGTAGTCATGAATTAAAAGACACTTGCTTCTTGGAAGGAAACTTATGATGAACCTGGACAGCATATTAAAAATTAGAGACATCACTTTGTTGACAAAGGTCTGTATGGTCAAAGCTATGGTTCTCCCAGTAGTCAATGTACAGATGTGAGAGTTGGAATGTAAAGAAGGCTGAGTACTAAAGAATTGATGCTTTTGAATTGTGCTGAAGAAGGCTCTTGAGCATCCTTTGGACTGCAAGGAGATCAAACCAGTCAATCCTAAAGGAAATCAATCCTTAATATTCATTCGAAGGACTGATGCTGAAGTTCTAATACTTTGGTCACCTGATGCAAAGAATCGACTGATTGGAAAATACCTTGATGCTGGGAAAGATTGGAGACAAATGGAGAAGAAGGTGATAGAGGATAAGATGGTTAGGTAGCATCACCAACTCAGTGGACATGAAAACTTGGGGAGATAGTGGAGATCAGAGAAGCCTGATGTACTACGGTCTATGGGGTGGCAAAGAGTCAGACATGACTTAGGGACTGAATAACAACAACAAATTGCAAAACAGTCCAATTTAGCAATATTTATTTTATAATTAGTGTTTAAGGATATTTGCTATATCTTTGTAAATGTTCTCTATCTTTTCCTCTAAAGGAGGAAGGCAAGTACTTCAGGAGTGAAAATAATATAGAACCTAGAGAAGAAAGAGCTCTTTTGGGCTATGGTAGCCAGAGGAGTGGGCTTCCCAGGTGGCACTAGTGGTAAAGAACCCGCTTGCCAATATAGGAGGTGTAAGAGAGGCAGGTTCGATCCCTGTGTTGGGAAGATCCCTTGGAGAAGGAAATGGCAACTCACTCCAGTATTCTTGCCTGGAGAATCCCATGGACAGAGAAGCCGGGTGGGCTACGGTCTGTAGGGTCACAAAAGGTCGGACACGACTTAGCACAGCCAGAGGAGTATTCCTGTGGGATTAGGGCATGAGCTTGCATCCTCTGCTGCTGGTTCCTCTACCCAAAGATGATTAGTAATTAAGAAATATCTGCCTTAGACCTCCTAGGGGATTTGTCCCAGAGAAGCAATAAAATTTACTTTGTTGTTCATGAGTTTTTCCAATTCCTAGTATCCGTTGGGACCCAATGTCTCTCAGGCCCAGGAAGACAGAATGACAAAAGGGATGTTGTAGAATCAGGTGATGACTGCAGAGTCTATCTCTATATGCCTATAATGAATAAAAGAGTGAATACCCTCAGGTCAAAGCCCTGAAGTCATCCTCAGACATACTTGGTACATTAGGCTGGAGAGTCTATGCCTTTGCGCAGTTACTCAGTTATGTCTCACTCTTTTGCAACTTCATGGACTTGTAGCCCACCAGGCCCCTCTGTCCATGGGATTCTCCAGGCAAGAATATTGGAGTGGGTTGCCATTTCTTCCTCCAGGCCTTAGGGATTTTGCAGCCTGAATATCCAGACTACTGAGATTCTGTGATATGACTCTATGGAATTTTTCATCAGGTTGTCTAAAAAACCCCTACTCAACATTCTAGAAAGTCTGTGTTGATTAGCATCTACCATATTTAACCTCTCTGTCAATATAGTGTTTGTAAATATTTCATAATGGAGCCCTCTATGTTTTGCAAGAGATTCTCAAAAGAGATTTCATGTTTACAGAAGCTTTGAAAGATAGGCAGGAACAAGTCAGCATTATCATCTTAAAACTGAAGAAGGTAATATGTACACAAGTGTAAGGAATAGGTAATTAGGAGTGGGTTTCCTCAGGGACAGCATTTTTAGATGATATCTGACTGATTTGGACTCTGTAATCAGGCGTTTTATACAATAGATGGATCCCACCTAGTTCCCAGGAATGGAAGTTCCTGAGGAGTCAGCAGTTCATCCTTTAGTTCACCAGTATATAACAAACATCTTTCTTCTATCCAAGTGTGAAAACACATACACTTGTCTGGTTTAAACCCTATGATCTTGGTGAGTATCCTGCAGTGAGGGTCCTATTCTATATCTCTTTGGGGTTAGAAGTTTTCCTCATTCTGAAGTGCTCCTCCTGTTTTTTTTTTTCTTTTTTTTGGTCAAATCCTGATTCATACCATGGGGAAATGTATCAGGAGTACACCAGGCACTGGGTTCAAGAGATTGTAAATTATTTTTAATATTATTTGCTTTTTTATGACATTTGGCTCAGCCGTAAAGAATCCACCTGCAATGCGGGAATCACAAGTTCAGTCCCTGGGTTGAGAAGATCCCCTGGAGGAGGGCATGGCAACCAACTCCAGTATTCTTGTCCGTGGGAGAATCCCATGGCCAGAGGAGCCTGGCAGGTTATGATCCATGGGGTTGCAAAGAGTCAGACATAACTGAAGCAACTTAGCATGGATGCACGCATGACCTCTAAACTTCAACATGAATCTCACATCACTATTGACATTGTGTGGGCTGAATTTTAAGGAAAAAATGACAGCCTTGCTTGGGTACATTAGTGTTAAGCCACATATTAAGAAAGCTTGAGATGGGGTAGTTTTCTAACCTGGGGAGAGAAATTCTAGACAGTCTACAGTGCAGTATTTGGAAATCAACACAAATGATTTAGATAAAGGAGCTGTGATTTGGAAAGGCTGTCAGTGGATGTTTCTACCTTCCAGATTTTTGGCATCTCTTGAAATAATTTGGTAATTTATTGGATGGCATGAAAGTTTTCTTTTTGTACTTATCATTGTCCTAGATGTTAAGGTTCATCAGTGAACAAAGTAGAAACTTTTTTATCTTTAGCATCTAGCAAAGAGCAAATAATCCATGTTTAATGATCTGGAAGATGAGTTCCTAGGAGAAGGAATGGAGTGGGACAGGGATAGCACACATTCAGGTAATGGAAGCATGATGTGCTGTGATGGGTGAATGTAGTGTGCCTTTGAGAAAATGAGAGTTACCTGGTCTACTTGGATAGAGAGAGGGTTGGCCATCAGCTCATTGCTCTGATGAAATAAAGGTCTTGTGGACCATGTCAACCCTGATGAAATAAGGTTTTTGTGTTAGTGGAAAGGGGGAACTCTTCATTTAGAATAGTGACATGGAAACATTTGAGTAATAAAAATAATGATTCTGGATAATGTCAATGCATTGTAGGGAAGTGAAAGTAGAGAGAGTCCCAATTTGTTGACATTGTTCAGGTGAGAATAGTAACTGAGCTAAATGGTGGCTGTAGGATGTCAAGAAGGGCATATATGAGAGATGTTCAGAAAGTGGGACTGGAAACATATAGTAAATGAACAAGGAGAGATGAGGAGAGGGAGGAGTCAATGATGGCTCTCAGGTCTGGCTTGTATATCTTGTAGGTGGTATTGTCAATCACTGATGCAGAGAACATTGGGAGTGAAGCAAATATGGGACTGAAGGAACAACAAGCCTAATATTGGGAAGATTTGTCTTGGAGTGAAGGTGAAACATGCAAATAAGATGGTCATTAGGGAGTTGAACACCCAGGTCTGTAGCTCAGAAGAATGGTGTGGGCTGAGTAAGAGTAAAGGACAATACACTGAGGATCCCCAATATTCAAATGATGACTTGGCATGAATACTTCTCTAATGACTGTGTGAAGAAGGCATTGTTATGGAGGCCAGAATAAAAGAGGAACATGAGGTATCACCATGGCTAAGAGATGAGAGAGTCCTGCAAAGGAAGAAGTGATCATTAGCACTAAATGGGATATGTCATTGGATTTAGAGACATGAATGTCATTGGAGATTTTGAAGGGGTGGTTTCAGTAGAGTCACCTGCCACCTGTCCCTAAATTCTCACTCATTCACCATTTGATAATAAGCCACATGCTATATGCATTATTTATTTTTTATATTTGGATTTAAGGTCTGTAATTTTTTTTTTATAAATAATAGAGTTATAGAATGACAAAGAGGATCCAAACCATCATCTCAGAGTTCCTCCTTCTGGGCCTGCCTATCCAGCCAGAACATCAAAACCTGTTCTATGCTCTCTTCCTGGCCGTGTATGTTACCACCATCCTGGGGAACCTCCTCATAATGTTCCTGATTCGACTGGACCCCCACCTCCACATATCCATGTATTTATTTCTCAGTAACCTGTCTTTCTCTGACCTCTGCTTCTCCTCTGTCACAATGCCTAAGTTGTTGTAGAACATGAAGAGCCATTCATGTTCCTTCCATTCCTTACACAGGCTGTCTGGCCCAGATGTATTTTTACTTGTTTTTTTTTGGAGTTCTTGAGAGCTTCCTGCTTGTGGCTATGGCCTATAACTGCTATGTGGCCATCTGGTTCCCCCTGCACTACACCACTGTTGTGAGCCCCAGGCTCTGCCTCGCTCTGCTGGCGCTGTCCTGGGTGCTGACCACTGCCCAAGCCGCGTCGCACACTGTGCTCATGGCCAGGCTGTCCTTCTGTGCTAACAATGTGATTCCTCGCTTTTTCTGTGACACATCTACTTTGTTGAAGCTGTCCTGCTCTGATACTCGAGTCAACAGGTTGGTGATGCTTTTCATGGGAGGACTTATTCTCGTGATCCCGTTTCTGCTCATCATCATGTCCTATGCACGAATTGTCTCCTCCATCCTCAGAGTTCCTTCTGCCAGGGGTATCCGCAAGGCCTTCTCCACCTGTGGCTCCCACCTCTCCGTGGTGTCTCTCTTCTATGGGACAATTATTGGTCTCTAGTTATGCCCATCAACTAATAATTCTACTGTTAAGGAAACTGTGATGTCTATGATGTACACTGTGGTGACCCCCATGCTGAATCCTTTCACCTACAGCCTGAGGAACAGAGACGTGAAAAGAGCCCTGGGAAGAGTCTTTTGGAAAAAGAAAATATCTTTCTCTCTAAAATGGTAACAATTGGGATTTTTACATTATATAATTCAGTGGGTATGGTAATGTTGCCAGTGGAGTATTACTCTAAATCAGTGACTTTCTTTTTTCAGTTTTAAAGCCATCAACCTTTTTATTCAAGCAAAACCCCACGATAAAGGCTAATATGAAAATATGATGATCACGAAGCTGTGTTTGAAGTAGAATTGAGGTCAGGAAACCATCTACTCTGTATCTTTTTTTCCTCTTCCCAGGTGGAATTCATGTTTGAAAATAAGATTTATATATTTTTGTGCAGAATGTCTACTATCCATTGTCAGTTCAGGATTAGCTTTTCAAGCATCACTGGAATCATTGCTTTCTTCCTGCTCAAAAATCCTCAATGATGCTTGCAAATGAAGAAAGAATGAAATGTAGGCTTTCTGTTTCATGGAAGCACAGAGACTCCTGGAGTTCTCTATTTCTGATACACCTTCCCTTTTTTTCACCATGATTAAAAGCATTTCTTACTACCTTATCTCCATGCATATACTTATTGCATTTTATTCTTTAATTTTACTATTTGAGCCCAGATCAGAGCAACCTTCCTCTAAGAGAGATAATAAATAGAAAATACTTATTGAGTGTTTTTGTATGTGTCAGGCACTTTTCCCATCTATTAATCTACCATCTCTATGATGTTGCTCCTATTATTTTCCTCTTTACAGACAAAGTGGTAGAAACATTAATTTACTGCTCAACATCACATAAGAAGTAAGTGGTGTAGTTAAGATCTGAACTCAGGTAGTTTGGCTTCACAGCTGTAGATCTCCATGACCATACAATACTGCGTCTTTAGACTATAGAATCTTACTCCCTTCCATTATAATGGTGGATTCTGTCCAGTTCCAATCACTTGTCAATCAATCATGCCGATTTTTCATGTCCTCTTTGTATTTCTTACTGAGGCATTGAATTGCTATTTTCTTTTTAAAAATTTATTTATTTTAATTGGAGGCTAATTACTTTACAATATTGTAGTGGTTTTGCCATATATTGACATGAATCAGGCATGGGTGTACATGTGTTCCCCATCCTGAACCCCCCTCCCACCTCCCTACCCACTGAATTGCTATTTTATTCATACATAATCAGAAATTATAGAACAGAAGTTGTAAACTGTATTCCTGGGGGGCAAAGCAAGAAATATAGTAAGTGTAAAGTGTATCAGATTTAAGAAAACTCAACTGCAGGGATGTGGTCAAAGATATTTTATTTTCTGAATACATGGAGTATATATACCTCTACCATGACTCAAAAAGGTATGCTATTAGAGATGATAAAACTTTCATATTGAATAAATTTTAATTGAAAATAGAAATATTTAATCATGAAATATATTATTATATCTTGTTACTCTTTTGATTTAGAAACAAAATCTGGCAGTTTTCTTTCTGACTAGTGTGACATCTCTTGTTTTTCTCTTGAATTACCTAGTAGAAAATTCAGGCTTGGGTCTAATAACCAGGAGTGATATTTAGAGTTTTTTTTCTGTTTAATAATAGATAAGAGCTGTTTGCAAATGCATGCACTTTGAATATAGGTCAAATTTTTGCACAAGCAGTTTTATATTTAGAGTTGCTTTTCTGATGATATAAATAGAATTTTGATATTCTGAGGTTGCTATATATTTTTCAATATTACATTGCACTGTGTCATTAATGTTATTTTTTTGCCCTTTATTTATGCCATCATATTGAGAGAGGTGAGCTAAAATGTTCATATAACACATAATATTATTTTATTGTCATATAATTAGTAATAAAGAAACCTTTTAAAATAATTCATTCTTTAACTCTATAATTTTAGATATCTAGACAGGTTATTACTTTCATTTCTGTAAATGCATTTTAGCAGTTGTGAGTAGCTTGCATTATTCTTTGCCAAATTAAGTTTGCAAACACAGTTTTTAAAAAAAGAATTAGTCAATTGAATTATTTATTTGTGCAATTATTTGTGAATGCCTTTGCAGAGAAATATTCAGAGTGGTTACATGATTTTAAGTGTCAAACCAAGGCCATGTATTTAATCAAATCTTTGCAAAGATTATAGTTAAAACATTTTTTTTTTTTGCCTCACACAAGTAACTCATTTTCTTTAAACATTTCGAAAGCCTTTTTGGCCCCATGATGCCTAACCTCCATGCAGTACCAAAGGCCATCATCTTGTGTATCCATGTTATTAAGTAGAGCATTGGATGACCAGTTTAATTCTTGGAAACACATTCAATTTATGATATTAATCACTGTTCTGTGATGGGCTTCATTTTTTACTTTTTAGCACTGAAAAATTACTGCAAAAAGTAAACTCATAATCAGTGTCATGCAAAATATTGCCACTTTGGATTTTATTTTAAAAAAATGTTTGATATTCTTACCAATATGGCCAGAGTACAGTTTGTAGTCAGTAATTTCAACCATCTCACATTAAAAATTTGAAGCTTTTCTTTCCCCCAACATACTTTCAGCTAGTATCTTGATACTGGACCTGTTAGGAGAGTCTTAGCCAAAATTTCTGAGGAATGATCACACTTTTCATCAACAACACAAACAAATATGGTGAATTGAGTGATATTATTTGCCTATATTTTCATGTGGCAACAGACATATGAATGCTTGTCTCTGTTCGAAGCACAAAATTTTTGCTAAATCCTAAAGTTCCTCAAAAATATCTAAAAGGTTTGATGCCCAGTTATTTAATACAACAACATTTCACAATATCATTGTTCATTTTATAATCATATGGAAAAATAAACCATTTAAATATTTAATTTTAGTTTCTGCTTGTTAAATTTTTCATGTCATAGCTTTTCTGTACAGTGGTCATTGTAAGATTTGCTTAAAGTAAAATAGTTTTGACACAGATTCATTTTTCTTATTTACTAAACATGTTGGAATACTGTATTTTTCCAGGAAGAAATATTCTTGGCATTGTAGTACTGTGGTCAGGTAAATTGAAGGATGCATATTGTGTGCTTAGTAGCTCAATCATGTCCGACTCTTTGTGACCCTTTGAACTATAGCCTTCCAAGCTCCTCTGTCCATGGGATTTTTCAGGCAAGAACACTAGAGTGGATTGCCATTTCCTCCTCCAGGGGATCTTCCTGACCCAGGGATTGAACCTGTGTCTCCTGCATTGCAGGTGGATTCTTCACCCGCTTAGATATCGGGAAAGCCTAAGTTGAAGGATCTTATGCTGCAAAATTCTGGTATTACTGCTGTGCTGTGCTGTGCTGTGCTTAGTCTCTCAGTTGTGTCTGACTCTTCACAACCCCATGGCCTATAGCCAGCCAGGCTTCTCTGTCCATGGGGATTCTCCAGACAAGAATCCTGGAGTGGGTTGCTATGCCCTCCTCCAGGGGATCTTCCCAATTCAGGGATTGAACCCAGGTCTCCCTCATTGCAGGCAGATTCTTTACTGACTGAGCCACCAGGGAAGCCCAAGAATATTGGAGTGGGTAGCCTATCCCTTCTCCAGGTGATCTTTTCAACCCAGGAATCAAACAGGGGTCTCCTGCATTGCAGGTGAATTCTTTCCCAGCTGAGCCACCAGGGAAGCCGGTACTGGTTACCATGTTAGTGTGATCTTATATATTTCCAAGACTTTTGAGCTTGGGGAATTGGTTTATATGTGTATTTTTTTCCTTTGCCACAGATATATACGCTCATTCTGAGCTAGAGTTTTGCCCTACTCATGTTGTTTATTTCATAAGATGCCTTGTACATGGAGGAAGAAATTCCCAGTGACCACTCAATGCCCCTTTTACAATATTGCCCTCATGTCAAGCCTTTCCCTTGAAACAGCCTTCCCAGAGCCCCATGCATGTCCTTGTTCCTCAGGCTGTAGATGAAAGGGTTCATCATGGGGGTCACCACAGCATACATCACTGTGGCTACTGAGTCCTTCATGGAGTAGGTTTGGATGGGCTGCAGATATACCATACAAAGGGTTCCATAGAAGAGAGAGACCACAGCCAAGTGGGAACCGCAGGTGGAGAAAGCTTTGTATTTGCTGGAAGCTGAGGGTATTTGGAGGATGGCTCTGACAATCTGGATGTAGGACACCATCATGAACCCAAAGGGAGTGAGGAAGATAAAGATGCCTGTGGTAATCAGCACTATGTGAGTGATCTGAGTGTTGGAACATGCGAGCCTCAGTAGGACATACATCTCACAGAAGATGTGGTATATCTTCCGGGACCCACAGAAAGTCACCTGGGTCATGAGGAGGGTGAGCGTGAGGCCATAGAGGATAGCAAGTGCCCAGCAGGGGGTGAGGAGCAAAATACAGAGCCCAGGGCTCATGACTGTGACATAGTGGAGGGGACGGCAGATGGCCACATAGCGGTCATATGCCATCGTGGCCAGGATGAGGTTGTCCAGAGTCACCAAGGAGACCAGGAAGTAGAGCTGGGTCAGGCATCCCGCGTATGAGATGGCTTTGTTCTGGGACTGAAGGTTCGCCAGCATCTTGGGGATTGTGTTGGTAACGAAGAGGAGGTCGGTGAAGGAGAGGCTGGCCAGGAAGAAGTACATGGGCGTGTGCAGGCGGGAGTCAGAGCCAATGGCCAAGATGATGGACATGTTTCCCACCACTGTGACCAGGTACATGGACAGGAACATCCAAAACAGGACCCGCTCTTGCTCAGGATTCTCTGAGATCCCCAGGAGGAGGAAGTCAGAGTCCCTTGTCTGATTGCCTCCATGCATTTTCCCAACCGTCTGCAACATCAGCTCTAACAAACATTTGTTAAGTGGCCTCAATTGAAAAAATACATTCAGATGAGCAAAGTCATCCGTTCTCTTAGCATTAAAGTACCTTAGACCCAGTTTTATAACTTCTTTTTACACTAGAAAGAAAGTAATAACAGATACAGAATAGAACATGAGAAACCTTTATGCACCTTTAGCATTCCAGGAACTTCAAATTTGGCATGCTCAATATTATAGGCATAATGTCTGTGTCATATTTGAAATCCTATAATCATAAATACTCTTGAAGTGCTTAAATATTGGTATGTTGTTCTGTGATATTACATAAGTTTTCCAGTGGTATTTAAAATAGGTATATCCATTATAAAAATGGGTGTTACACAAGTGAGCAATGAAAGGGTAAATAAAACTGTTGAAAAGGAGAAGGAAAAATTATCAGTTTGCTTGTGGGGAATCTAAGATACTTATCTGAAATGCCATTAGAAATAAAGAGGGTTTTTAAAAAAGGAAAATATTGGTTTGGCCAAAAAGAAAAACCAAACAACCTTTTTGGCCAACTCAATAAAAGAAAAAAGAAGGATTTACATTAAACTGGACAATGGATCCCAAACTAATACTGCTCCCATAGTCATTTTTTGCAGTTACTAAGGCTATATTGTTGGAACACTTGAATTCAAGTGTGAGTGTATCCACTTGTGAATTCTTTAGTAAATTACCTGAGCTCTTTAATAATCCATTTCTTAATGTGTAAATGGATCAGGACAAGAATAAAGTAAGTAACAGTATGCTTAACATGAAGAGCTGGTCTGCAGTGAGCAGTCAAAAAAGCATTGCCTATAGTTATTATATGTAAAAAATAATCAAGAAAAATTAGGATGAAACAATCCCATTATACTTCAACAAAGTGCTCAGCTTCTAGGGGTTGTGGGGTTACTCAGAAAGATTGCTGTCTCCTCACCCCCAGCTCCAGAGCCATGACTTAGCGATTTTAACTGGGCGAAGAAACAGCCCTAAAAATAGTTCTTGCTGCTGCTGCTGCTGCTAAATTGCTTCAGTCGTGTCCGACTCTGTGTGACCCCATAGATGGCAGCCCACCAGGCTCCCCCGTCTCTGGGATTCTCCAGGCAAGAACACTGGAGTGGGTTGTCATTTCCTTCTCCAATGCATGAAAGTGAAAAGTGAGTGAAGTTGCTCAGTCGTGTCTGACTCTTCATGACCCCATGGACTGCAGCCCATCAGGCTCCTCCGTCCATGGGATGCTCCAGGCAAGAGTACTGAAGTTGGGTGCCATCTCCGTCTCCAAAAAATAGCTCTTAACCAACTTTATTTGCAACAGAATATGGAAGTTTGGGCCAAAAGATGCTCTCAAAACTGCTGAGTTTGTGGCAAAAGGCAATTGAGAGGAGATTCATGGGTTTAATACTGATACAGCCTAGACTATAGGTCAGCTCATGTGGAAAAGTGAAGAATAAGATAGCTGGGAGGAGCCTTTTTGGAGACAGAACAGATATTAAACTCTGACCTACAACGTGATTCTTTCAAAGGAGTCACAATTTGATTGGATTATTTTGTAGAGCAATTTATGCCCCCAGAGAATTGTTAAAAATAATAGAGCATCCAGCTGCTAATTAGTAGCATTTACCAGCTGAGTATTTTGAGGTAAAGAGAAGAATAGCTCTACCAATATTACTGTCAGTTCCGTGTTGTAAACATATCTGTGGTCGTGCCGCCCTAGGAGCAACATTGGAGGATTAACACTGTGGAGGTAAAATTGACTCTCATAAAATAATTCAGCCAACACTAGACAAAGAAGTAAATAACAATACTAAGATCCAGAAGGGAGGTTCAGTACACAGAGGTGTTACAGTGTGTTAGCTAAAATGCCCCATTTCCAAAAAATGATTATGTCATAAAAATAAACAGAAAAATATGACCCATACAGCAGGATAAAAAGCAGGCAAGAGACACTGCCTCTGAGAGTGACCAGATGACAGGCTTAACAGAGAGAGGTTTCAAAGTAGCCACTAAAATATGTTGATGGAACTAAAGGAAAACATGACTGAAGGAGTAAAAGAAAGTATAATGACAGTGCCAAATCAAATCAAGATTATCAATAGGAGGAAGGAAATTTTAAAATCTAAGCATATGGAAATTGTGGAGTGGAAAAGTAAAATAATTAAAATAAAAAATTTACTAGAGAGCCTCTACAGTAGGTTAGAAATGACAGAATTAGTAAACTCTAGATTGATGGATATAGATTATACAAATTGGAAAAAAAGAGAAAATAATTAAAAATAAAAAGAAATGTAAAACACTATTAAGCACACCAACATATATATAGTGGGAGTACCAGAAAGAGGGGGAGAAAAAGAAAGAGAAGCAGAAAAATATTTGAAGAAATAATTTATTAAAACTCCCCAAATTTATTGGGAAATACACATCCAAAATCTTAGCAAACTCCAAGTGAGATAAACAGAGAGAGATCCACAAACATACACATCATAGGAAAAATGCTAGAAGGCAAAACAAGGAGAAGATCTTGAAAGCAGCAAGAAACAAATGACTCTACTTGCACAAAAACCATATTGGCTTTGCAGGTGGCACTAGTGGTAAATCTGCCTGTGAGTGCAAGAGACGCAAGTGACTAGGGTTCGATCCCTGGGTTGGGAAGATACCCTGGAGTAAGGAATGGCAACCCATTCCAGTATTCTTGCCTGGAAAATTCCATGGACAGAGGAGCCTGGCAGGCTACAGTCCAAGGGCTTGCAAAGAGTCAGACATGACTGAGTGCACGCGCGCGCGCACACACACACACACACACACACACACACACACACACACACAGAAACCATAATATCAAGAGTTAACAGAAGCAATTCTCCAACCCAAATGGGAATGATCATAAAACTAGTCCTATTCTTAACTATTTTCTCAAATTTCTGATTATCTCCTATATTTTCTTGTTAAAAAAAACTATGCTCTCAGGATAAAGAGGCATCAGTGGCTCCAGTCCCCACATTTCTGGACCTGGTTCTGCCCCCTACATAGACAGGAGCTGCCTCACCCCCCCTGTGTCTGCAGGGAGTGGTCCTGATGGAGTCTCTTTGTGGCAGTCACCTTAGTGATATCTACAAGGGGAGACACAGAGTGAGGGAGTGTATTAATACAGGCTTCCCGTATGCAAGGATAGGATTTGTCCAAGTCAGGACCCAGGTAGTAAAAGATCATCCGGGCTCTCTCCCAGAAGACTTAAGCTAATGAGGAGGGTTGGTGTGGGTGTAAATTCCTCATCATAGAAGACATTCGAACATGATCCCACGGGCTGAGTGACTGTTTCAGAGCTTATTGAAGCTTCTGTTGGAAGTGGGTGATGGTTAAACTCTCTTTTAACACTAAGAATCCAAACTATAAGACTGATCATGTGGTAGTCCAGTGACATTTGAGTGAAATTGGGCCTAACTCTCAGCACAGGCTCTAGAGACTTTTGTATATGTACAGCTTCACACATCTGTTGTTACCATAAAATTCACCTATGGTTCTACACCAAAAATGAGCTCATTTATTTCTCTTAGTGATTAAAGGAAGGTTTTAGCTTGAGATCTGTCCCCAAGGTCACCAAGCGATATGGTGGCAGAGATGAGGCTTTGACCAGGAGAGTTCCAAGCTAGGTGTATGCACTTAATGTTAGCCTAGAGCTAGAAGGACATAGAAACCCTGGAAACTTGAGGCTAGCAAAAGGAAAGCTGCCCACGCCCCTAGAAAAACAGAATTGACTACTCCAAGACCCACAGACTGGCCTAAGAAGGAAAAACTGACTCCCCGAATGATCCCCAACCCTGAGCTTACCTGGCCGCTATCTGTTTCTGCCATGGAGAAAAGGTTTCCCACCTCCTTAGACCTCATCAGAAAACTGCTTACTTTCACAGCCTATTGTCGGAAGTTCAGGACCCTTTGGGGCATCTGCCTGATGGGAGGGAGGGTGAGAGGCAAGTATGAGGGCTGGGAAAAGTCAGAGGACACCCAGAGAAATTAGTATCTTTGCTTTTTGCCTTCAAGGTAAGTGTCTCCCACACTTTAGCATGTGCTGGAATCACCAGTGATGCTTTAAAACAAAAAGCTTGTTTTCTCATCTCTTTTGTTTCTCCTTCCCTGAAATACTGGTTCTGTTCTGAAAACTAAGTCCTTTTCAAGCAATGACCTGGTAATTCTGATCATTCACCTGGGGGAACCACTGCTCTGCGTCTGCACAAGCCAGCGGTTTCTGAACACTGGTGTGGTCCGATAGACTTAGAGACACAAACTCCGCTGAAGTATGGCTGGGTGGAGAGGGGAGAATATGAGGTGGTCTGGGAAAATAGTCCATACTTGATGTTGGAAAACTAGTCTTTTGAATGTCTTGTGTCACTCCCTAGCTGCATGACCTGAGGAGGGCACACATCTTCCTGGAGCCACTTCATCTCGTCCATGAGGACGTTCTTGAAAGTTTGAGAAGCAGGTGCGACAAGGCATGTGACAGCATTTTATAGCACGCTGTAAGAATTAGATGACTTTTTATATTATCTTTAAATACTAAGGAATTGGATTGTATGAATGCTCTTTGAATGTTTGTGACTGTGCTTTTGAGACAGAGAAGCTGGAGAAGAGGGCAGATAGGGAAAGGAGAAGAGACAACATGAGCTTGCGATGTCCATAGCTTACTCTCTGTTCATGTGGCTCTCAGAGTTGCTTGGTTCTGCTGCCTCCAGCTTCCTCCTATATAGGATGGGAATTTAGTCAGGACACAGAGAACCTTAAGACATTGCTTTGTCATAGGACTTAGTGATTTGTCCTACTGGCTAAAGATGGGAATAAGGTACTAGTGCCTGGATCTTCTGTCCCTGTGAGAGAGGAGACAGCATGGAAGGCTGTGGATGCCCTGATGAGGATGAGGAATCTGAGAAATGATGCTTCAGTCTCACATTCATAAAGAAAAAGGAGTGTATGAGGAGCGCGCCTACTATCAGTTTTGATGAGGCCTTGGGGAAGCAATCCCATGACAGTTTGTTGAGATGAACCTGGATAATTGCTCCAGTGTTCGTATCTATAAGAAAAGGTCTTGGGAAATTAATTTTATTTACAAGGAATAAACAAGTTCCATATGGGGAAGCCTTCTTAAAAGGGTTCCTAGAAGTTTAAGAGTACACCAGAGTTAAAGAAGATATAAAGGATGTGCTCCTGCCTGACTTTGAGTCACCAGGAGAATGGAAAGTCTTAAGTATGAAATTTGGATTGGGATGAGCCCATATTTCCTGGTGGCTCAGTAAAGAATTCGCCTGCAATGCAGGAAACCCGGATTTGATCCCTGGGTTGGGAAGATTGCCTGGAGATGAGCATGGCAACCCACTCCAGTATTCTTGCCTGGGAAATCCCATGGATAGAGGAGCCTGGTGGGCTTCCGTCCATAGCATCACAAATAGTCAGATGTGACCGAGCACATGCTCACAAACCCACATTGCTAGTGACTCCAAATGCTAAGTAAAAGTAATTGAAAAAAAATGTTTAGAGGAAAATAAAGTCACCCTAGCCTTCAAATTATTTCTCTGAATAATTTTTTCAAACACAATATCAAGCACAAGACCAAAGAGAAGCAGATACACAGGAAATAAGGTATCAAAAATAAGAACCAGCAGATGAAAGACATAAAATTAGGGGTTCCCGTGCTGTGCCCTCCCGAAGCTGGTGCTGAGCGGCGTCTCCCGTGCGACTTGGGGGTCCTGGGTGGCTCACCCTGAGACGATCGCTGGAGGCACGTAACAGTGTAGGAATGAAAAGTGGATTTGACTTCATTGATATTTAAATCTCTTGTTGATTTTATTTTTTGTTACTGTTTTCCCCCCGATGACATTTTAGCGATTTAACAAATAAACAAAATGGACCGAAAAAAAAAAAAAATTAGGACTCCAGGTAGTATAATAATCAGACATAGTAAACACTGATGTTTGCAAAGTTTGTGAAATTAAACCAAGTCTGAAAATTTTGGCAGGAATTTTTACAAACTGAAAAATATGAGTAACCAGTCCTCATATAACAGACACATTCTCCACACTCCATAATTCCCCTCATATTATCTTGTCCTTGTTCCTGGAAGAGTAATCACTCCTAGCAGTATAATTTAGTTTTACCCATTTTTGTACTTTATATTAATGAATTTATGTTGTTTATACTCTTTTATCTGTCATATGTCTAATTTTAGTAGCTAGTGCTAGACAGTTTCCCCAAGTTCTTGTGCCAGTTTTCCTCCCCTTTCACAGCATATGAGAGTTCCAGTTCCTAATTATTTGGCATTTTTCCATCCTTTTCATTTAAGCTGTTTTGGTCTGTGTGTAATGTTACTAGTTTTAAATTTGCATTTCCTTGATGACTATTGAAGTCAAGTGTCTTTTCATATGGTTACTGTTTTAGTAGGTATATTTTGTTGTGTAAGTTCTCTTTTTAGGCCTTTAGCCCATTTTTCTATTGATATTTTCAGGTTAATTTTTTAATTATATATTGCGGCTATGAATTCATGAGATGTAGTAAGAATACAACTGGTTTTTACTCCGTTAATGATGAAGAGAGAAGATTTTTAATGTCGGTATAGGTCAATTTATCATTTTATCATTATTCCTTTTTGTATCTTTTCTAAGATATCTTTGCTAAATCTTTAATGATGGTCTCCTATATTTACTCCTGAACTATTTATTGCTTTCCCTTTAACATTTATATCTATTATTAATCTAGTGTTGATTATGATATTGGGTGAGGTAGAGATC
Source organism: Antilocapra americana (assembly GCA_007570785.1). Classification (NCBI taxonomy): domain Eukaryota; kingdom Metazoa; phylum Chordata; class Mammalia; order Artiodactyla; family Antilocapridae; genus Antilocapra; species Antilocapra americana. Next base: position 35,378 of record SRVM01040448.1, read on the forward strand.
AAGAAGATATGTCTCCCCCCTCAACAAATATTGGTATCTAACTGATCCAGTCCCATTTATTGAAATGACCATCTTTTTCCTGCTGTATTTCCCGTTAGTCAGATGACTGTACCTGTGTGAGTGTTTCTGGACTCTATTCTGTTTTGTTTGTCAGTTGTTGTTCCTTGTGTCAGTACTCCACTTGTTAATTACTTTATCTTTTAATGGCGTTGTTACATGGTTTAAATTCTTTAGTTTTCTTTAGTATTCCATTGCCTGTTTTTGACTCTCAATTTCCATTTACGTTTTGGCTGGTTAATTTCTCTAAAAAAAGAGCAGCTAGGATATTGAATTGCATTGCATTGAAGCTAGATTAATTTGGAAAAGAATGGGTTTCTTTGCAATATCAAGTCCTCTGAGTCTTAGACATGGTGTATTTCTCTACTTTTTTATTTAATTTAGCTCAATAACACCTTGCATTCTTCTGAGTAAACATTTCCCAAATCTTTTGCTACATTTATTTTTGTGTATTCATTGCCTTTTATTAAATTTAAATTGTATATATTTAAGGTGTACAGCATGATGTTTTGATACACATGTATATACTGAAATGATTGCTACAATCATGCTAATTAACATATCCATCTCCAGCATTTTCTTTCTCAGTGAGAGCAGTTGAGGTCTACTGTCTTAGCAAAGTTCCAGTACATAATACAGTATTATTAACTATGCTGTAATTAAATCTCTAGACCTCATTAATTCTACATAACTGCAACTCTGGGCTCTTTGAAAAGTTCTCCCCTTACCCTCATCTCTCCACCCTGGCAGTGATGATTCTGCTTTCTACTTCTATGAATTTAACTTTTTTTTTCTTTTTATAAATAGTCTTTTTTTTTTTTTATTAGTTTTGCCATACAATGACATGATATCACCATGGGTTTACATATGCTCCCCCTCCAGAACCCTCCTCTCTCCTCCCTCCCCCCGGGATATCTCGTTGCACCAGCCCCGAGCATCAATCCTGGGCTGGTGATTGATTAGACATATGATAATTAACATGTTTCAATGCCATTCTCCCATATCATCCCACTCTTCCCCTCATCCACAGAGTCCACGAGTCTATTCTATACATCTGCATTCCTTTTGCTGTCTCGCATGCTGGTTTCTCGTTACCGTCTTTCTAAATTCCATATATATGCGTTAATATACTGTATTGTTGTTTTTGCTTCTGGCTTACTTCACTCTGGATAATGGGCTCCAGTTTCGTCCATCTGAGTAGAACTGATTCAAATGAATTTTTTTTTAATGCTGAATAATATTCCATTGTGTATATGTACCACAGCTTTCTTATCCATTCATCAGTTGATGGGCATCTAGGTTGCTTCCATGTCCTGGCTATTGTAAACAAAGCAGCGATGAACATTGGGGTACATGTGGCTCTTTCAATTCTGGTTTCCTTGGTGTATATGCCCAGCAGTGGGATTGCTGGGTCATATGGCAGGTCTATTTGCAGCTTTTTAAGGAACCTCCACACTGTTTTCCATAGTGGCTGTACTAGTTTGCAATCCCACCAACAGTGTAAGAATGAATTTATGAATGTAAGTGAGATCATGCAGTATTTTTATTTCTGTGTCTGGCTTATTTCATCTAGCATAATATCCTTCAGGTTAATCCATGTTTTGTCACAATGGCAGGAGCTCCTTTTTTAAAGCCAGCTAATATGATGGGGAAACAGTGGAGACAGTGGCTGACTTTATTTTTTGGGGCTCCAAAATCACTGCAGTTGGTGATTACAGCCATGAAATTAAAAGACACTTACTCCTTGGGAGGAAAGTTATGACCAACCTAGACAGCATATTAAAAAGCAGAGACATTACTTTGTCAACAAAGGTCCATCTAGTCAAGGCTATGGTTTTTCCAGTAGTCATGTATGGATGTGAGAGTTGGACTGTAAAGAAAGCTGAGTGCCGAAGAATTAATGCTTTTGAAGTTTGGTGTTGGAGAATATTCTTGAGAGTCCCTTGGACTGCAAGGAAATTCAGCCAGTCCATCCTAAAGGAGATCAGTCCTGGGTGTTCATTGGAAGGACTGACGTTGAATCTGAAACTCTAATACTTTGGCCACCTGATGCGAAGAGCTGACTCATTGGAAAAGACCCTGATGCTGGGAAAGATTGAGGGCAGGAGGAGAAGGGGATGACAGAGGATGAGATGGTTGGATGGCATCACCGACTCAATGGACATGAGTTTGGGTGGACTCCGGGAGTTGGTAATGGACAGGGAGGCCTGGCGTGCTGTGGTTCTTGGGGTTGCAAAGAGTCAGACATGACTGAGTGGCTGAATTGAACTGAACTGAATATCCCGTTGTGTGTTTAATCCATTCATGCATCAACAGACACAGGTTGTTTTCATACCTTACTGAACTAGATTTGTTTGCCTGGTTTACAGCAAGCCAAAGCCTGTGATTCCCTGGTTTGCAGCAGAGAAAGTGTTTATACTGGAGGCAGCCAAGTGAGAAGAACAAATCTCAAATCAGTATACCCTAAGGCTAAAGGCTTGGGATATTTACATGATAAAGCTGAGGCAGGGAGAGCATAGGAAAAGGTAAGAGGAGAAAAGAAAAAAGTAAGGTGATCATTGTTCTGTGCAAACATTACTAGGCTACACACTTGTCCATGGGACACAAATTCAGAAAATGGCCCTGAAGTTTTGTGATGTCAAAAGGAACCACGTGCTTCATTTACAAATGACTACGTATTAAATATTTTGGTGGGTAAGAAGTAACAATACAGAAGATTTGCTGTAATCATAGATGATAGAAATAATTTTCCATTTTCAATAACTCTACCATTAATTTTATTTTGCTATAAGAGAAAGGGATAACAGAGGATGAGATGGTTGGATAGCATCACCATCTCAATGGGTGTGAGTTTAAGCAAACTCAGGGAGATGGTGACGGACAGGGAAGCCTGGGGCCCTGCAGTGCATGGGGTCACAAAGAATCTGATATGACTTAGCAACTGAACAACAACTATGTTTATTAAGCTAGTAAAATGAATAATGATAGTGAAGCAGTATTGGTGAGATCTTGCAGAAACAGTTTTATTTGATAGCAATTTGGCAATATAGAATATCAGCTTTAAAACAAGCGACAAGTATATGTGGATGTATTTATATTTAGGACTCTAAGCTAGGAGAATAAACCACACAATAAAGTAATTTTTGTTGAAATGGTCTTTTTTTCATATTCAAAGATGTGAGTTAATCTTCAAATAGCACATTAAAACAATCTTTGACAAAACTATACAATCATTGACAAAACTATGGTATAAGGGTGTATTGACACACCTCAAAAGACATAATTATGACAAACATAAAAACTGGGTTGTTACATGAAAATTCATGTACAAAATGTCAGTGTGAAGGAGTAACACATAATTTAAGTTAAAAGGTAGAATTAAAAATACTGGTGAATGTTAAACAGTGAAAGACGTACAACTGTCAATGAATTGGGAGGGAATATGGGATGTTGCAAACCTGTGTATTTAAGTAGGTAAAATTTCACCTTAAATTTAAGCACCCTGAGTGGGTAGCCATTCCTTTCTCCAGGGGATCTTCCTGACCCAGGAACTGAACCTACGTCTCCTGTGTTGCAGGCAAGTTGTTAACCGTCTGAACCACCAGGACAAGCATGATTTCAAAGGTAGACAGAAATCTTCTGTGCACCTGAGTCCCAGTAAGTGAGAAATCCTGCATTAAATCCCACGATGTTCTCCAAAAGAATGATAGGATGCCTTCTAGTTTCACAGTGCAGGCCATAGGCAATCCTTACAGCAGTGCTTGAGAGTGAATTCACGTAATCTGATGCTTGCTCACCTTTCATTTTAACAAGAACTATTACTACAATAGCTAACATTTATTGAAAATATACTATATTCTAGGAAGTACATGCTTACATTCATATCTAATTTGTTACAAACTATGCTTTACAGACAGTACCACATTCAAACTTCCTGACAACACAATGAGGTAAGTTATATTTGCTCTGAAAAGTTAAGGAATTTCCTAGGATCGCACAGCTTACACATGGCAAAACCAAGATTTGAACTTGCTTGTCTAACACTCTGGAGCTAGTGCTGTCTACCACTTTGCTACACTATATTTTATTGACAGAAGATAGTGTGTGAACTTACTCTCAGGTGAATAGGGAGTAGGTGAGCTGTCAACAGGGGCTTCCCAGGCTGTGCTAGTGGTAAAGAACCCGAAGGGACATGGGTTCAATCCTTGGATCAGGAAGAGCCCCTGGAGAAGAGAATGGCTACCCACTTCAGTATTCTTGCCTGGAGAATCCCATGGACAGAGGAGCCAGGCAGGCTACAGTCCATAGCGTCACAAGGAGTCAGACATGACTGAAGTGACTTAGCATGCACACACAAGCTATCAACAACTGATTTCCACTAGAAAAGATATTATCAGCAGAAATCACAATCTATGTTATTGAAGCTTACAACCGGGTACCTAAAGAGAATGAAAAATATCACCCTGTGGTAACTTTTCATTTTCCTATAGAATCTAATTGGTCTTGGGGCACCTTATTGTATGTATATTTGCTCCAGTGTTTACTGACTTAGCTGTTTGGTGACCATCAATAATAATCAGCATAATGCAGATATTGGCTTGGGTTGATCTTGGGAGAAATACAGAACACTGTGGGCTCTCTGTGGGCCATATAAGTTACGAACTGGTGATGGTAGATCTAATGCTTGGGTAAATCATTTGAACTTTATTCTGCAGGCAGCATAAAACCATTTGAGTTTTCTGATAGGGTTGTGATGATATAATCATATTCTATGAAGATTCATCTGACTGTGGTTGCAGAATGGATGGAATGAGGAGAAACTGGGGACTGGAGAATATCTAGGAGGGGTTTCAATTATTCAGGTGAGAGATTTGAAATATTCATAGAATCATTCTTTCCTGATCCCTAACGTTATGATTGCAACCATGCCAGTGGGATTTAACACATCTTAATGGTGCCAGGCATTATGCCAAGTGATGCAAGGGTGGAATTGACTTGCAAAATTTTTCCCAAGATAAAAGTGAAGTTTTCAAGTGAAATTTAAGGTGTTAGGAGGGATGGGGATTTGGATGCCTGGTAAAATAGCGTAGTAGATCTAACTAAAGATTCCATTTCATCAAACCCTTCCCAGTCCCAGTGTCTATTCTTTCGGCTTAGGGTTGTCACAGACATGGGGAGTCTCAGAGTTAAAATGCTATTGGTAGGGGTCCAAGTCACCAAGGTCCCAGTGATGTCAGGAAAAAGTTATCTTTTCCTGGAGTATATTCTTGGCTACATACAATAGCACAACCAGATATTCCCTTAATTTGGCCATGCACTATCTCATGTGGTTTCAGAAGATTCAAGCACATCCTTTATGATATTATACAACTGAATGGCTATAATTCTAGCACATTATGATTGTAAGAACTTAAGCTGATGATATTGCCCTGATAATGGGTTTGTTCTAATGTGTCCTGTAGCTTAGGCATGAATATTTCAAGTTCAGATCACAGACCTGAGAAGTGAGCTTCCCCACTTTTTATCCCTTTCTCGTTCTTCCCTGCTCAATTGTGGTGAATGTAATTGGGTAGGGACCTCCATATTAGATGTGAAGTCATTCCCACTAAGAGGAGTGAATTTTCCTAGCCCACATTAGCTTTTTCAGGGAAGACTTGATGTCTCTGTTCCTCAAACTATAGATAAAGGGGTTTAGCATCGGGGTAACCACCGTGTACAACACTGATGCAACTGCACCCTTCCGTGCTGAGTGGTTGGAGAGGGGGCTGAAGTAAACACAAAAGGAACTCCCAAAGTATAGAGAGACCACAGAGAGGTGAGAGCTGCAGGTGGAAAAGGCTTTCCGCTTCCCCTGAGCTGAAGGGATCTTCAGGATTGTTGAGAAAATGTGTGCATAAGAGATAACCAGGCAAAGCACACAAACCAAACCCATAAGACCTCCGACAGTGAATATCACCAGTTCATTGATGAAGGGATCTGTGCAGGACAGATTCAGAAGGGGGTTGATGTCACAGAAGAAGTGTGCAATCTCTTGGTCTGCACAGAAGGACAGGCTGCTCATCAAGAGTGTGTGTAGGAGAGAGTGGAGGGCGTTCACAATCCAGGATGCAGACACTAGGAGGACACAGAAGCCAGGGCTCATGACCATGATGTAATGGAGTGGGAAGCATATGGCCACGTAGCGGTGAGGAATGCCTCCAGCATCCCGAACATCAAGAAAAAATACAGTTGTGATAGACACCCTGTGTAGGAGATGACCTGATTCTGGGCCCATATATTTGCCAGCATCTTGGGGACTGTGGTAGAAACAAAGCAGGTATCAGTGAGGGAGAGGTTGGCCAGGAAGAAGAACATGGGAGTGTGGAGTTGAGCATCAGCAATGATGGCCAGGATGATGAGGAGGTTGCCCGTCACTGTGACCAGGTACATGGACAGGAACAGACCAAAGAGCGGCCACTGCTGCTCTGGCTGTTGGGAGAGTCCCAGAAGGAAAAATTCTGAGACACTGGTCAGGTTTTCCCATTCCATTTGTCTGTAATCAGAAAGTAGAGTTAATTGAATGAGGTTGGTAAGCCCTGGATTGTGAACTCTGAAAATTATGAGATATTCCAGTGTTGATATTGTGGGATGGGGATGAATCAGATCTCCAGTATTTCACCGCTTGTTGTTCAATCACCAAGTTGTGTCTGACTCTGTGCTACCCCGTGGACCATAGCCCACCAGGCCTCCCTGTCCCTCACTGTCTCCTGGAGTTTGCCCAAGTTCATGTCCATTGAATCAGTGATGCCACCTGCAGAAATGTCAGTTTCATCCAGTTCAGCTGACTATGCAAATGCTTGTGCTTGGTGTCATGGAAAACTGAAGATTTGTTTGCAATGGGAGAAGAGGTTTTGAAAAAACTTCATTATACAAATGTGAATCCAATATGGGTATTCCTGGTGGCTCAGACGGTAAAGAATCTGCCCACAATGCAGGAGACCCTGGTTCGATCCACAGGTCGAGAAGATCCTTTGGAGAAGGGCATGGCAATCCAATCTTCTATTCTTACCTGGAGAATTCCCATGGTCAGAGGAGCCTAGCGGGCTACAGTCCATGGGTTTGCAAAGTCGGACATGACTGAATGACTAACACTTTCACTTTTTCACTTTTCAATCCAATACATATATCTGGGGAAGTAGGCTGGACACGTTTGTTTGCTTAACTCTTACGGTATTCGTGTGGACATTATGATAATCCATCCTGAGATTTCACGAGTCAGAAAAGTATTTAATATATTTTCCCAATGCTTCAAAAGAATAGCTGCTGGAGAAGGGGCTTGGGAGTTGGTAAAAAAAAAAAAGCACATCTAATACTGAAAGTGACTAAACAACAGTACTGAAATCATTATCACCACTATCTGCACAGCTCATCTGACCAGAAACCTGGGTATCATTACTAACCCATTTTTCTTCCTCCCTGTCTGCATTCAAGTACCATCAAATCGTGGTAATTTTATTTTCTCAATATAGCTGAAATTTACCTATTTATCTCTATCTACACACTTCCCTCAGGCCCAGCTGCCACTACCATCATCGAGGACAGTAACATTTGTTATTTAGATTTTGGCAATTGTTCTCCTTGCCTCCAGGCACACCCACGTACCATCTGTTCTCACAACACAGAGAATGAGTTTTGACACATCATATCTGATTTTATTGCTCAAGCTGAGAAATCCTTCAGGGGCTCCTCTTTAGACCCTTGGCCCTTCTGGTATTTATTATAGATGTTTCCCATTCTCATGAACCTCCGTCCTGCACTCCACACCTTGTATACCAGTTATACTTTGAATCATTTAAAAGATCCAGATACAGTCTCACTTTGGACTTTTGCCCATTTTATTTTCTTGGGCTGAAATAGCCTTCTCACTTTCATTCAACAGACATGCCAAACTTCAGATTTTGGCTTAAATGTCAGTTCTGCTGGGAAGCTTGCCCTCCTTGGGTGGGTGGTTTAGTTACTAAGTTGTGTCCAACTCTTCTGACCCCATGGACTGTAGCTGCCAGGCTCCTCTGTCCATGGAATTTTCCAGGCAAGAATACTGGAGTGGGTTGCCATTTCCTTCTCCAGGGGCTCTTCCCAACCCAGGGATCAAACTTGCGTCTCCTGCATTGCAGGCAGATTCTTTACCTATTGATCCACCAGGGAAGCTTCCCTCCTTACCCTCACACAAAAGACTCAGGTTCACGTCCCTCTTGCCCCAGCACCTCCTCCATCACAGCATGTGTCACTCTGGATTGTGACGATCTGTTTACCTCTCTGTGTCTTTCATTCTCCTGTGAGCACCACTGAGAGTAGGCAGAGATGTCTATCTTGTTCCTCTTTGGACCCTAACATCAGGCCTGAGCCTAGTACAACGTAGGTACTTAGTAAATATCCATCTTGTGAATAAATAAATCCCAAAGAGTAGAAAGAATGGAAAGGGAGATTGTGGAGAGGTAATATCAGTCATAGGGAAGAGCCTGAACCTTTCTGTTAGTGGTTTCACCCTTAGCTTTGAGTGAATAACGTCCTTGCCATAGGAATATGAAGGAAACATTATGGTTACAGAGACATAAAGATGTCAAACAAAGCAAAGGCACTCTTGGTGAATTTAATTTGAATGCCTTCTGGACTCAGATTCAAGTTTGAGAACAAAAATGAAGTTTAAAGAGACCAAGTTCCCCATTGATAAGGAAAGAAACATCCAGGGAGGACTTCCTTAGTGGTCCAGAGGTTAGGAATCACTTGCTGGTACAGATGACATGGGTTCCAACTTTAATGTGGGAAGCAGCTAAGCCCACACGCCACAGCTACTGAGCCTGCACACCCTGGAGCCCATCTTCCCCAGCAAGAGAAGCCACTGTACTGAGAAGTCCACACACCACAACTAGGGAAAGCCCATGTGCAGCAACGAAGACTCAGAGCAGTCAAGAATAAATAATAAAAAAATTTAAAAACATATATAAAAAAGAGAAGCACCCAGGAAGGAATGGAGTAAAAGCTATAAGGTTAAAAACTGAGAGAATTGGGTGGTGGTGGGGGGTGGGCATGGATTGGAGTGATCAGGACACACCTCAAACTCATTCTCGTTGTGGTTCCAAATATAAATATTTTCATCCCATTTCTAGAAATAATATGTAAATAGATAATAAATAAGTAGTAGCAAATGGTTGACTAGCATGTTCATTAAAAGTCTCTAGAAGAATAAACAAGACACCAATAAGAGTAATTACTTGCTGGTGGTATGGGAATTGCATGAATAAGACACAGGGGAGGGAGGGACTTTTCATGTGTGTGTGTTAGTCACTCGGTCGTGTCTGACTCTTGCGACCCCATGGACTGTAGCCCTCCAGGCTCCTCTGTCCAAGGGGTTCTCCAGGAAGAATACTGGAGTGGGTCGCCATTCCCTTCTCTAGGGATCTTCCTGACTCAGGGATTGAACCTAGGTGTCCTGCATTGCAGGTGGAGTCTTTACCATCTGAGCCACCAGGGAAACCCTTTCATGCGTATATTTTAGCATATTTTGAGGTTTGAACCACTCAGTGATCATACCACTTGCTGAAAATTTAGTTAATTAAAATCAATTAACTGGAAAAGAAATAAATTAATAAATTAATTTCCCTTAAAGCAAACCATAAACATCTATAAAATGGAGACAGTGCAGCCACTCTTTGATGGAGATTCCATGAATAGCAGAGAAATTTGTTTTACTGGAGCCATGTCCTTTTAATGCCTTAACGTGGTGTGTGAGCATGAGAGTGTATGTTTGTGGTGTTTGTGCATATGTGTGGGTGGGTACATGTGTGTCTCCTGCAGAGGCTGGAGGTTAACGGAATCATCTTGAATTATTTGTGGAGAGAAGTTGCCATTAATTCCTGTGCTTTGTTCTTACAGCACGATGACTTTTGGCTTGTAAGATTAAGGACCCAGGCGTCTGCCTCTTTTGTCCACTAAACAAGCACATCATTGTTGTTTCAGGACCGTTTGTGAGAGATAGTTTCCCAAATGACCATAGGGTAGGACAGACAGAGGAGAAAGGGGGAGAAAAAAGAAGTGACATGGAGTTGTGTATCTTCCCTTTCTAATCCTTACCTGGCTATTCTTGCCAATCACTGAGGGTATTACTGGCAGGCTTCTGTCTCCTTCACGCGCATCTCTCTTACAGTGGACCATCAGAAGATGACAAAAACTGCTTTTAAAGGCACAAAAGGAAATTTGCTTCATGCTCTGGGTGTGTTAAATAAGGACTGTTGCTATTGCTTCATCTGCTCAAATTTTCTCTTTGTTCTCACAGTATTAGAGAACTTTCAATTTTTGTCCATTCTGAGAATGAAAGACAGTAGCTCCAGGTTGAGGTTATAATCATACCAGTATATGACATCCCAGAAAACTGCATTCACAGAATACCACATAGAACCTAACAACCACATAGCATCATAGCATCCCTTTTCTATTTATTTCAGAATTTTCTGCTCATGTTTGTCCCTTTTAGTTGTTCATAGAACCCATGAGAAATGTGTTCTTGCAATTTTATACTCCAGGGACAATGATGAAATTGCAAGAACACATTTCTTATGGTCTGTGGGCTTCGCTTGTGGCTCCGCTGGTTAAGAATCAGCCTGCAATGCGAGAGACCTGGGTTCGATCCCTGGGTTGGGAAGATACCCTGGAGAAGGGAAAGGCTACCCACCCACTCCAGTATTCTGGCCTGGAGAATTCCATGGACTGTATAGTCCATGGGGTTGCAAAGAGTCGGACACAACTGAGCGATTTTCACATCCTTAGCTGTAGGTTGGATTGATCTCAAGATCTGTTAAACTGAAGTTAATTAATTCTGTCTGTACTGAGAAGCCACGAGAATTGAGAACCCACTGATGTGTCCCTGCTGTATACTGGTTCAAGAGAGGCTAAGGCAGGACTTCCCTGGTGGTCCAGTGGTTAAGACGCCAAGCTTCTAACACAGGGGCCAAGGGTTCCATCCCATCCCTGGTTGGGGAACTGGGACCCCATGTGCTGTACGGTACAGGCAGAATTAAAAAAAAGAGAGAGGGGGGCTAAAGCATGAGGGACCTGTCTGTGACACCTCTGTGGGCCCAACAGGATCCTAGCATTCCTTTCACTAGCAAAGAAACCAAGTATATTTACTGTTGTGATCTTTTTTTCTGTAACCTTTCCTGGAGGTGCCGACAGAGGCCTTCTGTACCATGAACCACTCTTGACTCAGAGAGTACCTTACTATCTTGTCTTCTAGACTTGATCATCCTAGTCCAGGTGAGGCTAAGTTGGCGTTGACCCTCTTGTCCTATTTATCCCTCCTTTGTGCTAGAGAGACCAGGGGTGAGAAGCTGGGATTCCTTATCATGGTGGGTAACCAGCAGCCTGTTCATGCATAAGTTGCATAAGCAGATCTTTGGGGCACGTGGAAGCTGAAATGACACCCAGCAAATGACATCTCTTCTTTCTTTTAGAAATGGTCACTTAATAGTCCGTCTTCTCCAAGTTCACCTAATTAAGGACACAGAGAATAAAGCAACACCGTATATGGGTGACCTGGGAATATGGGTTATCCTTGGAGTCTCTTTAGAAAGTAGAGCTTCCCTGGTGGTTCAGATCTGCTTGCAATGCAGGAGACTCAGGTTTGATCCCTGAGTTGGGAAGATCCCCTGGAGAAGGGAATGGCAGCCCACTTCAGTATTCTTGCCTGGAGAATCCCATGGACAGAGGAGCCTAGTGGGCTATAGTCCATGGGTTGCCAAAAGTCAGACATGAACAAGCGACTAACTTAACTGAAGTCTCTTTAGAAAAGTGGACAACAAGTTCATGTGTGTGCTAGAATTGCTGGCATGATACACCCTTAAATCAGTAATTTAATGGTTTAAACCCATTATTCCATTGTATTGAATAAAATAACCACATAATTCTATGCTGAAACATCTGCTTTAATTTTGTTTCTGCCATGGGCAAAAGTTAATCAGTAAACTGATCCTTTAAGAAGGGATGTAATAGGACTTGGAACATGTGGTCTTTGTTGCTCAGACTCCATTGACCGTGCAGAAACGGCAACTAGCACAGCTGTGCGGACAGAAGCTGGGAAGTTTTGGCCACAGCAATCAGAGCAGATAAAGAAATCAAAGGAATCCAGATTGGAAAAGAAGAAGTAAAACTCTCTCTGTTTGCAGATGACATGATCCTCTATATTGAAAACCCTAAAGACTCTACGAGAAAATTACTAGAGCTAATCAGTGAATATAGCAAAGTTTCAGGATA
>SRVM01040449.1:0-14546 GCA_007570785.1 Antilocapra americana
GCCACCTGACCCAATGGCAGTCAACCAATCAGTAGACAGCTCTGTGTGGTGACTGAGCCAATCAGATTCTCTCTCAGGAGCTTGAGCTAGCAGCTCCTCACAGGCCACGGGGAGGGATGAAGCTGAGCGGATATGGGAAGAGAAGCCACAGGAGAGGGTGTGGGATCAGAGACTTGGGGGTCGTGACAAGCCCCAAGAGGAGAGGATGGAGGATCAGTACAGGGTTGAAGTGATAAGGCAGAGAAAAGCTGTGGAGAGCAGGGGAGGTTTTAAACAAGATTGGCCAGAGCATATAATTTTCATTATGGCTGTGGTTTGGTTTGGTTTGAGCCCCACTGGACATCTACAGACTCCAGCTGCTGCCTCCTGGAAGCCGGCCTGGGTCTAGTTCCAGGTCAAGGGTCCTGGTTTCCCTTGGTTCCTGTTCTTGCATATCAGTCATGTTTGTCTGTCTCCCTTGCTGCCTACCTTTATCTACACAACTAACACACATTACTTGAGATGACCAGAGCTGGACTTTGTTTCCTGCAGGTAAAGAACATAGCCCACAAATAGAAAGTGAGAGAAAATCCCTGAAGAGCCAGAGCACAGCCTGGCATCAGCAGGAACAGAGCCTTGTTGCACCCTGAACAGACTTCATGCCAGGAAGTTCTTGATGCATTATCCCCAATAAAATCTTTCCTTACTGGGCTTTATTGTATACTGTGAAAATAAACCTTATTGTAAAATAGAATGAAAACTACAAACCAAAGCAGAAACCCCCTAGGAAAACAAGACCCCCTCAATGTATAAAGTCACTGCTTTTGTTTCTTGTTTCTTGAGAACATGACTCCAATGAGGCCCATGGCTGCAAGGCCCACTCCCGCGATGCCAACTGCCATAATGGCATCTCTGACCTGCAAGAGAGAGGACAGTGAGTCAGACTCTGTGTCAGGAAGCTGAGAACAGACTGTACATACAACAAGGACATCCAGCTCAGGGAGGTGGGCATGCCCCTTGGCTTCCTAGACAAACTCAGGAGTCAACAAATATTGGCAGGGAAATGGGGAGAGAAGGGCAGGATGGGAAAGGAATTGGTGGATGGGGCCAGCTGCCAACAAAGTACACAGGCATGAAGAGAGAAATTCCTTTGACCCTGTGAGTTTTTAAAGAAGACAGAGCCCCAGAGGGTGGCTGTAGAAAGGACAGGGAGATGAAGCCAGATGGTTGAAATCCTGGTTGGCCAACAGGGAGCTCTTGAAGTAAGCATAAAGTTGAAGAGGAACTGCTATTGAATCCTCAATAAACTCTGACCTCTGTCCTACAAACCCCTCACTTATCTTCATCCTTGCTGCATCTCCAGAGCACAGTCCAGCCGACCATTGACCTTTGTATGTTCTTAAATATATGACTCAACTATGAAAAAGAGTAGTGATGTCCTACTTTAAATTATTAAGATATCTGACTTGTATTGCTTATAATAGAAAAAAAAAAAACACTGGGGCAAAAGTAAGAGTAAGTTTCATGGTAAAAATTGAACATATGTCAAATTTCACTCTTTCCTGAACTCCAACTAAAAATAAAGTAAGTCTTTAGTTTTAGGCATAATTTCACGAAGACTTAGAGAACACTCACTGCAGTGAAGGCACAGTGCCCCAACCAGCAAAACCGCACTTCTCCCAACTAAAAGAGTATCATGAACATGGATCAAGAAATCTCCCCTGAAACCAAACCAGGCATTTAAGCAGAATCAAGATTCAAAAAGGAAAAGATTTTCTTAATGGTTTGATGCCAAGAATTCCAATGAGACAATATATCAGAAATCTCAATAACGTAAAAGGTGAAAATGCGGACCTGGAACCCAAAATCCACATCCTTACATGACCCGCCAACTCTGCCCTGGGTACCCTAAGCACAGAGCTTGTCTAGGTTGTACATTTTGTGGCTGCAAAACTCACACATGCCCAACATAGAGAACAATTTGGAAAGCTTCAGTGGTTAAAAAATATATATCTTGGCACTGCCCAGGCTTATCTGAGCCATAAATGTGTCCAGCAAAGTTATGTGAAATTCCAGGAAATATACCAGTGTAACTAACATCACAAGGTACCCAGAACTGGTATCCTTGGCAGCAGAACACGTGAGGAGAAGAGTTTGAATGAAGCAACTGACCTAAATTCCACTGTCGGTCAGTCTTTAGAGCTTCCTGTTAAAGGTAAGGAAGGCTTTACGGCACCCATGTTTAAGGCTTTATGTTAGGCTGGCTTTATGGCACCCATGGATCTGTTTCATTCTTGCTAGGGAACCTGCATATAACCACTTGTATCCAGCGTTTTCCTTGCTAAGCTACGTGTCAGAGTGGGAGAAATGGTTTGCAGATAATGGAGTAGGAACAATAAGCCCCCAGTTCTTTACAGAACCTCATAGTATGAGAAGAAATGCTGATGGAGCCAGTTCACACAAAAGGTACTTTGTCAAGGAAAACAACAATAGCCTCATTGTTTGTGTTCATGCTTTGTACAAAGATGTAATTAAATACAAAAAGTAGTATATAGTTAGTCCTGAGGGTGCAAATTTTACAGAAAGAATGGATCTTCCTGGGAGAGACAGTGCTACCTTCCGATGCCATTGATGATTTTCTTGTCGCAAGGCTGCTGGGTCCAGCCCAGCCACTGTGCTGAAATTGCAGGAGTTCTGATCATGAAAATAGGCTACATGGTGTGCATCAAAGGTCTTCAGTCAGAATATTACGAAAGAGAAAAACTGTCTTTCATTATCTTTTGTTTAAAGTGGGCAAACTGTAGCTCTTTCAGATTGCAGATAACTAGCTGCTTATGCTAAAACGTCCACTCTGAGTTAAGCCCTGGAATTGTTTCTAGGAAAAAGACAATTTGAATGTGCTTTCTTTACTTTCAGCAATGTTGTAAGTGGATATAAGAAAAGTAACATTACTCAGAGAGCAACTGAATTCAGACGACGAGCGGCTACAAACTAAGAATGTTTATAAAATATTTGATGGCTTTAATATTTACAGTAACTTTTAAATAACACCCTGCAATTTATCCAGGTTTATGAAATATACACATTACCATTGGCCAAATCTTCAACTGACACAGAACAGACTTCAGCCTGAGTGTGTAGCTCCTAGATGCTTTTTTAAAAAAGTACTATTCAGTGTGAAGGCTTATTTACAAAAGCTTACTAAGGATACATTTCTTGAAACCTGAGTATTTTTAGGTAGGTAGATGGAAAATAGGAGAATCTGTTTTAGAATATTCAGGCATAGAAAGCACAAACTACATTTTCGTTTTAATCCATTGCTTCCCTTTCTAACTGGAAAGTTAGGCGAGTCACATGTAGTCTGTTGAAGGAAAATCTAGTCTGCTTTAAAGAGCTGAACACAAATAAACATAATGACTAATCAGATTCTTTTAACACAAACACAAATGTCCTCATGAGTTAAATGAAAAAGAGAGTTGCTGCTTTGACAGCGATTACAAAGAAAACTACTGCTGGACATTGTCCAGCACCCGCTACTTCCACCCTCTCTGGTGACATGGGACAAGTGTGGAAGCTGCATTTTAATTGGCCACACCGTGTATTATGATCGTTGCTTGCCTTGGCCAGTGATTCTCAAAGAAGGGACAGGCTTGGCCTCTGGGAGATATTTGTCAATATCTATAGACATTCTGGCTCTTATCCCTGGGGGTGGGAAGGCTACTGGCATCCAGAGGGTAGAAGCCACAGATGCGGCTAAACATCCTGCAATGCACAGAGCAAGTCAGGACAATGAAGGCTTAACTTCACTGTCAATGGCCCAAAATGTTAACAGTGCTGAGGCTGAAAAACCCTCATCTAGGCCAAAAAGTAAAAGAGGAAATCTTTGGCAACAGTTTAAATGGCACCTCCTCTTGCTTTGTAGTCTATCCTGCTTTCATGTTCTCTGAAGGGGGTCCAGTAGAACCACTGATGCTGTTTTGCCTTTTTCAGGTGTATGAGTGGTGCATCAGGCTAAAGTCTCAGGAAGAGAAATGGCATGTGTCTAGTTAGTGTTGCTTCATTTTTCAGGAAGATGTCTGTAGAAAGAATGAACAATAAACAAAGATTTCTTGGTTCTTTTACTATCTCAAGATTGGCAATTGTATTTAAACGCTCTAAATATTTTTTGTGTGTACTAACATGTATTTTACTAGATTGTGTAACAATATTGTGTTGATATAAAGTGTTCTACTTATATGAACTTATGAATTTGTGCTTCACTCTATTAATAATCACTAAAGGACAACTAAAAATGACATGATTAAGAGACATTTTATAAATCTACCAAATCTTCCCAATACAACACCCCAAATTTATTACTTTCCAAATGTGTACAGTAATCTCTTTTTTTATTTTATTGCTGCATAGGAGGGTGGACATTTACCTGAAGTTAAAGCCAGGTATAACTGGGACATCTAGTACCACAAATGATGAAATCAGATTTATTTAGCATAAGTTTCTCTGTATTCTGACATCATCACTGCTACTTTTAAAAAACTTCTATTATACCAACTATACCAGTAAAT
This sequence comes from Antilocapra americana, assembly GCA_007570785.1. Classification (NCBI taxonomy): domain Eukaryota; kingdom Metazoa; phylum Chordata; class Mammalia; order Artiodactyla; family Antilocapridae; genus Antilocapra; species Antilocapra americana. The sequence goes on from SRVM01040449.1 coordinate 4,545, forward strand.
ACTAGTTTTCTCATTTAAAAAGATAAATAATTGGAAAACAGGAGAGAGAAGATAAGGAAATCAGAGGAGGGCTTCCCTGGTGGCTCAGTAACAAAGAATCTGCCTGACAATACAGGAGATCCAGGTCCCATTCCTGACCCCAGAAGATCTCACCAGCCAGAGAGCAACTCAGCCCGTGCACCACAACTACTGAGCCTGTGCTGCCGAGCCCGGGAGCGGCAACTGCTGAGCCCACGTGCTGCAGCGCCTCAAGTCCATGCGCCCTAGAGCCATGCCCCACAAGAGAAGCCATCGCAATGAGAAGCCCGCACAGCACCGAAGACCCAGCACAGTCAGAAATAAATAAAAAAATAAAAATTTAAGAACAAAAAGAAAATCAGAGGAGCAGTCTAGGGGTACAACCTCCAGAATAAAAGAAGAGAAAATGGAAAAGTTCCCAGAACTGAAGATTTGGGGTTTCCAGACTGAAAAGAGTCATCAAGGTCCCAACACAACTCATGAAAACAGATCCACGCAAGATTTACCATAGATAAATTTCAGAACACTGAAGTTAAAGAGAAGAGTCTGTAAGCTTCCAGAAAGATAAAACTGGCCACATACAAAGGCTCGAAAATCAGAACGAATTCAGACTTCTCAACAACAATAGCTTAAATGACATAACAATGGAGCAATACCTTCAAATTTGGGGCAAAATTTTTTTTCAGCCTAAAATTCCATGCCCCGTCAAACTATCAATCAAATATGAGGATAAAATGAAGATATTTTCAGGCATGCACAGCCTTTTTAAAATACATCCATTCTCAGGACCTATTCAAGGTGGTATTCCACCAAAACTAGAGAGTAATCCAAGAATGAGAAAGATGTGAGCTCTCTCTGAGGGTAAAAGTATCAAAACAGGAGAAAACTGAAGGCTGTCTCTAAAGGCTGCTAGTAAAGGCAGATCCCAGGATGACAGTATGCATCAATGCGCCTCAGGACAAAGGTTGCAAAGGTCATTTTCCCCAACAGACACGTGTGCTGATGCCATCATGCTCCAGATTCCTTCTGTTTGCATCACCTTTGCAACCCAATGAGGTTCCTCTCATGGACCTGCCCAATGACTTTCGCAGAAGGAGGCTCTTATAAACTGTCAGAAAAGTTGAAACCAGACTGTGACCCAGAGATTCTGGAACTCTTCACCAAATATTGGCAGTATTACCCTGTCCATACCTAGGTAGGGGTATACTTGATATTCCTCGATTTTTATATTAATCACCTTTCACATTCACATATACAGACTTATATATTTATTGCGTATATGTACATATATATGGATGAACTAATCAGCATGCAGGTCAGTGTAGTAAACACTGCTGGTCATCAGTAGTATGAGGAAGAAGGCCAAGCATGATCCTTGCTGGTGAATGCATCCCCAGGATGTCACTGTGGCCCAGATAGGCCAGTGGACAAGACACTGGGTGAACCAAGAGGAAGAATGAAAATGAGGACCATTATGACTACTTCAACTACCACAGTTTATTAAGAGAATTTTCTTAGTTGCTACTATGCTAAGCATTAGGATGCTCTTATCTAATTCACACAGTAACCCTCCAAGATCAATATCATCACTTGTACTTTACCAAATGGCAACCCACTCCAGTATTCTTGCCTGGAAAATCCCATTGACAGAGGAGCCTAGTGGGCCACAGCCCGTGGGGTCACAAGAGTCGGACACGACCAAAAGACTAAACCACCATGGTATTTAACCTCAAAGAACTTGAATCAATCCCTAAGGTCATAAAGCTGACAAAAGGCAGAGCTCACATTCACCCCAGGTCTGCCTAACTCCGGAAGCCCACACTCTTGACCACCACACTGACCAAGGAAGAGACCAAATCTCAAAAAGTTAAAAAGTAATGAAAATCAACAACCTGATGGATCTTACCCTCACCTTTCATAAAAAGAAAAAGAAAAATCATACTCCTTTGCACCACTGGTATCTAAGAACTTTTGGAAATAATGTTGTCACACACACACACACACAAAAGGAGGGGAAGGACCAGAAAAGGAGGGGAGGAAGTGAGAGAAAATGAGGAGGAAGTTAGTTTCCCAGGAGAAGTGATTCAAAAAAGAGAGTGGACATGGCTAAAATCAACTAAGTAAATAAACATCCCCTGGGGGCTCCTGGACTGCCCTTTGGGTTACAGCGGGACTGAGCACAGTGTTTATAAAGCAGGAAAAGCTATGTCAAACAGACCTGGGATTCACATCTCAATTCTGCTACTTATCAGCACACTTGGAGCCAGCTCTCAGGAAAAGAGATAACACAGATTTGTTTGATGACAAGAAAGGCCACCAACAAGCGCTCTGGGGCTCACTGCATCTGTAAAGCAGGACAATAAAACCTGCCTCTGGGGCTGTGGGAAGGGTCCATGTCAGGGCCAGGCAGCCTGGAGGGCCGGGCAACCGGGCTGAGAGTGATGCCTGTGCTCAAGCCTTCAGCCAGCATCCCCTAATCCCAATTGTCCACAGTGCCCATCAACTCACCCCTGTCCCCACCCTGACTATGATATTCTTGAGGGCAGAGTTCTGTCTCTGCGATCCTGTCTTCTTTGTGCACTGTCTCCAACCCAGCCGAGTCCACGCTGATGCCCGCATCAGCTGAGAAAATGAGAGTGGGGCCACATTGAGAACCCACCTGGTCGCTGCGAGGGACCCCGTAGCGCAGCTCATTGACAAAGTGCTCGCAGTTCTCGCTGGTCAGCTTGTAGAGAACCTCCTGGCCCACCAGTTCCTCTGCCCGCTGGATGATTTTGCTGGGAGGCAGTGGCGAGTATCTGCCATCGTGCTTGTTGTTGACATGGTACCGGTCTCTCCCAACCACGTCACACAGCCGCTCCTTCTTCACTAAGGCCTTGTCAGTCAGTGCAGACATGACACTGGCCACACCAGCTCCTGGGATTTCACCTGTGGATTCAGGATGAGGAACACGATTGGTCCTGGGCTGGCCCCCAGCCTAGCATCCACCACATCCACAAGGGGATGAGCAGATGAGTCAGGGTCAGAGCTGTGTGGCTCTGGATAAGATGCTTGTGGTCTCTGGTCCCTGGTTTCCTTATCCGAAATGAGGAGTGAAGCTCCATGATTTGCTGTGATTTTTTTAACCTAGAGAATCTGGCTTTGTACACCCTGTGACACTCCAGTGGCCCTCTTGATTGTACAAATACAGGCTCTGAGCACACCCACCTCCCTGGGAGAAAAAAGTGTGAATTTTTTGTGATCCTGCCAAGACTCCATTTCCCTGACACACACAAAGCTGATTACTGCAGAAAAGGTGGATGGATTTGGGAGCAGATCCCATTCCCCTCGGAGCAAAGGGAACAAAATTTCACGGTTGCTCCCAGAGGAGTGACACCAGGGAGATTCAAGGGGTACACTGGCACAGGCCTGGCCAATGCTGAGGGGCTGGAAGGTGCAACAGATTTCCAGAAATGAAACTGCCTTGAAGAAAGGGATTTGAGACCAATACAGGGACCAGGATGGTGTGGAGCGAAAGCTGGTGCCCACACAGAGATCCCTCTTGAGGTCACCAGCTTGTATCATGCAGAGAGAGTATGATGACCGAAAACTGGGCTTGCATTAAAGAGGTGGACCCCAGGGAACATCACAGAGGAGGTCATGTCCCTCAGAGAGCCTCTGTGGCCCTGCCATGATCTGGAACCCCCAGGTCTCTCTCAGGAGGGGAAGCACCCCATGCCCATCTGGCACTGTGACGCCATGTGACAGCAACAAGCAATGGCCAGAGGGTCTGATCAGAGTCCAGAGCCTGTTCTGCTTGGCTTTCCAAAGAGGACTGAACCCCTCTGCCCTGAGAACAACTCTGAGATTTGGAAAATCAAGGAATTCAGATTTCCTCCTAGTAGGGCAGGAGGTGCTTAGAGGATTCAGTGAGGTAAATAGAAGATGATGCTGTGTTTGAGCCTCGAGTCTGTGGAAGTGGTCAGCGTGGGGACTGGATCAGGGGAGCTCTGGAGACCCATCCACCTTCAGCCCCTCGGCGGGCAGGTAGGGGGCTGGGACTGGGGAGAGGCAAGCTAGGTGCCTGGGGCACAGAATGTCAGGAGGTTCCAGCTCCAGAGGTGCAAGTTCGGAGTCCACACCCAACAGTGAGGGCTTCCTTACACTCCACATGCTGGGTGCCACCCTGCTGAGACTGTGCACAGGCTGGAGTCAGAAGCAACGGGTGCTGATTCTGGTTCCATCACTGCACGGTCTCGACATGTCACTTAACTTAGCGGAGCCAATGCTGGGAATCCACAAATCCAAGCTAAGGTGGATTCATGAACACACATCAATATAGGAATTTAAGGCTCCTTTTAAAAGAATTATTTTTCTTTTCAAGTTAGTCATGACGGATTATTTTCTTGGGCTCAAAAATCACTTCAGATGGTGACTGCAGCCACGAAATTAAAAGATGGTTGCTCTTTGGAACAAAACCTATGATAAACCTAAATAGCATATTAAAAAGCAGAGACATTACTTTACTGACAAAGGTCCATGTAATCGTATATGGATGTGAGAGCTGGACAATAAAAAAGGCTGGGTGCCAAAGAATTGATGCTTTTGCACAAAGAATTGATGCTTTTGCACTGTGGTGTTGGGAGAAGATGCTTGAGAATTCCTTGGACTGAAAGGAGATGTAACCAGTCAATCCTAAAGGAAATCAATCCTGAATATTCACTGGAAGGAATGATCTTGAAGCGGAAGCTCCAACATTTTGGCCACCTGGCTCAAAGATCTGACTCATTGGAAAAGACCTTAATGCTGGGGAAGACTGAAGGCAGAAGGGGATGACAGAGGATGAGATGGATGGATGGTATCACTGACTCAATGGACATGAGTTTGAGCAAACTCTGGGAGATGGTGAAGGACAGGGAAGCCTGGTATGCTGCAGTCCATGGGGTCACAATGATTCAGACACAATTGAGCAACTGAACAACATTAAAGAAAATATCAATTAAACAATTAGAGAAAGGGCACGCGAATATGGCAAATAATCAATGACTGAAATTTGGGGAACCTCAGACTTGACAGCAGAGCATCAGATTTAAAGGCAGGAAGTAGAGTCAGAGCCAGGGTTTGAGTCCCATCTCTGAGATTTTCTGCTATATGACTGTGGACAAGTTGCTTAACTTCTCTGAGCCCCCAGTTTCTTATAGAACAGGTCAAATAAGTTCCACCTGTGTCTATAGCTGTGGACGGGGAGCTGTAAGGATTTAAGAAACTGATTAGGTAAGGTGCCTCCCCCAGTGCCTGGAACAGGGTTAGTGCCCAGCAGTGTTCGCCCTCATTAGTACTGGGTTGTTCTCTAAGGTTCCTTCCAGCTCTAACCTCCACCATTTTCTCAGTAGTATGAAGTCAGTCCCCCTTGCCTCACCTATTTCACAAGATTCCTGTGAAGCTCCAATGAGAAGATGGAGATAGAAGCATCTTTTCCCTTTAAGGAGCATCGCTCACCCTGTAATGGGTGTCACAGTGTCCACCAAGACCCCTGTCATGCCTTCCCTGTCTCCTGTCCAGCAGTTACACTCACTTAGCACAGTCAGTCAATATTGAGGCCCTACTATGTGCCAGGCCTTGTCCAAGGATTGAAGCCCTCCATGAACTTGACAGTGTACCTGCCTTTACACTCTAGTGAAAGGACACTGACAGTGAACAAATAGAAAAAATAAAACACTTTTAGGCTTTGAAAAGGCTATAGGGAAGATGAAGTGAAGTCACATAGGCAAGGATGGCCAGGGGAGGCTGCCCTTGCTCAGACTAGGGAGGGCCATGCCCAGGAATGGCCATTTGAGTTGAGAATTGAATGATGAAAAGGAGGCAGCCGTGCTGAGAGCCAGGAAAGAGCATCATGAGCAGAAGGGAGCACAAAAGCAAGGTCCTCGGGAAGGATGGCTGCAAGAAGGCCAGTGAAGTCTGGAGACCCAAGAGGAGAGAAGAAGAGGAAGATCAGACAGGCCGCCTGGGCCAGACCATGCCAGCTCAGAGGCCACAGCACAGATTTGACATCTTTTCTATACATGACAGAAATGCCAGTTGAAATTTTAAGGAGAGGAGTGACATAATCAGATTTATATTTTAGAACGGTCATGCTGGCTGCCCAGTGAAGGAAGGACTGACAGTCCGTGGACAAGAGGCAGAGAGACCAAGCAGAACTCAGTAGCATCAGGTGAGAGAGCGTGGTATCTTAATCCAGGCACATCAGTGGAGATGCTGAGAAGTGATCAGATCGCGGGTCTGCTTTGAAGGTAAAGCCAGTAGGATTTCCTGATGGATTAGATACAGGGTGAAAAGGATCAAGGAGGACGTGTAGACTTTTGGTCTGAGCACCTGAATGGTGCTGTCGTCTGGAGCCCTCCGTATGAGGTGTGTCAAGTTCAACATGCCAGTTAGACACCTAAGTGAAGAGGCCAAGTAGTCAAGAGGTTGTACAAGTCTGAAGCTTAGCAGGAGCAAGCCTAAGTTAAGGTTGTGGTCTTAGGGAGACATCGACAAATAGAAGGTATTAGAATCTAGGGGACAGATGAGGCAGGAGTAAAAATGAGAGATATGGGAGAGGAGGAGGAACCTCCCCACCAACAGGAGGCCACAAGGAAGGGCCTAGTGGGAAAGGAAGAAAGGCAGTGCCAGGGGAAGCATAGAGAGAGGTCACTCGTACTAAAGGCTGCAGAGAAGCAAGGAGGCTGGAACCAGGATACTGATGAAGCTGCTCCAGGAGGGGCGTAGATACCCCCTGGTGGAGGGAACAGAAGATAGGATGGGAAGTGAGGAGCCAGCAACTGCCATGGCAGACAAGAGATCTACCCCATGGGAAGTTAGAGAGAATGTGTGGTCAAGGGGGTCTTTGTTTAACAGTGGGAGATATTCCAGTGGTTTCAAAGCCAAGAGGAATAACACAGAAGGCAGGTGGGAATTTGAGGGCAAAGTGCTTACGAAAGTAAGAGGAGGAGTCCAGGGCCTAGTCCAACCCAGGGGCTGGGTTTCTAAATAAGGGCAAAGGCAGATTATGTGGATACTGAGATTGATGGTTTGGTTGATCAGGGGTGGTAACATCTACCCTGGTTACTTTGATTTCTCTGTAAATACAGCATGAGGTCACTGATTTTGCTACCATCCTAGGTCAGCAGAAGATACACCCAAGAATGTCCACAGCAGCTGCACGCAAAGCAGCCTACAACTGGAAGCATCTGATGCCAATCAGCAGAAGAGTGGATAACAAATTGAGGGATTCCCATTGCCCGAGGAGACACAGCAATGGAGAAGTAAGAACAACATGGGTGACTTCATGGGGCCGATGGAAGGGCCGGACACAAGGGTTGCCCTCAAGTTCCAGAACAGGCAAACAGAAGCAGGAGGACCCAGAGGAGTGGCTGCCTCTCAGGAGGGAGAGAGGATCCTGAAGAGGCATGAGGGGCTTTTAAGGCCAGTGGAAGTGTTCTAGGCCTTGATCTGTTCATTGTCGCATGGATGGATACAGTTTAAAAAATTCATTGACTATACACTTGACTATATTGTGCACTTTACTGCATTTAGGTTTGTCCTCAGTTTAAGTAAATAATTTAGGGAAAGGGAGTGGGGAGTCCTCACGACAATACCCCAAGTTAAGAATTCTCAGCCTCAGTTTACAGATGAGGAAACTGAGGGTGGAGAGTGAAACTGGATCCACAGTCACCTCTGCTGCCCGAACACCTGTGCTCTTTCCAGGTGATTTACTTAATTAAGACTCAACTTAAAAGTTGAATGTGTTTTATACAAGGTCATAGTATATAAAATGCATTATAGTAGAACTGCCCCCTTGGAATCCTACCTCAATCTCTCTGCATACCCCTTGGGTTCCAAGGAGCAGAGTTTGAAAACCATGGCCCCACACCAAGATGTCTTCTTGTAGCACTCAGGAACCAACTGCCAGTTGGGGAATGTTGGGGTCCTGGTTACCCACAGCTCCCCCATCCCCTCTGCTTCCAGCCGCAGAACAGTGGGGGCCCTGGGTGCCCTTACTTGAGGGTGCCAGGTGGACCACATATCCGTTGCCAACATAGACAGCCCAGTGTCTGTAGAGAGGGCGGAAAATCTCAATCAGGACTCCAGGCTGGGGTTCAGGCTGCAAAACCAAGAAGAGGGCTGTTAGAGGTGATGGGAGAGCCGGGAACCGGGGCTGGGCTCAGCCCAGAGGGAGCAGCTCAGAGGCCTTCATCCCACAGCTCTCCAGGAAGTCCTCCCGAGCCTGCTCGGCCACGCCGGTGCCCGGCCCACTTCACACGCCTGTGTCCCAGACCTGCAGGGACTACGGGCCTGACCGCCTGTCATTACAACTTGCAAAGTGCACATCTCGCTGGGACTTCTACCTTATTGTTACTCTTTCTAGTGACATTTACTGAACTCTTACTCTGAGCCAAGCACTCTGCTAAATGTTTTCCAGGTATAAATCAATGAATTCGCACAAACTGCCCATGAGGTGGGCACTGTTGTGAACCCCACGTGATGAATGCGGAAATCAAGGCTCAGAGATGGAAAGGAGATTTTAAAAAACCACGCAGCCCCTGAGTGATGTGGCCAGGACTCAGCGCTAGGCCACCTGATTCCCAGGCCATTGTCTTGACCACCACAGCGACCGTCAGGAAAGCACACGGGTTATCTGACTAGAGCTGCCCACCTGGGGACCCTGCAGAGGCTGTAAAATCTGGGGGGGACGGTATTCCACAGACACCCCCCTACCTGACCCAGAGCCTGGCAGAGAGGTGGTGTCAGCCTCTGGCAGTAATGTGCCCCTGGCTGCTCATCCTGAGGGTAAGAGTGTGTGTGTGAGAGAGAGACAAGCAAAGGAAAATTCTCCTCTGCACTGTGCTCACTCCCCTACTTCTGACACCGGACGTGTGGGTTTTCCACCGGACGTGTGGGTTTTCCACACTAAGCAGTTCAATCCCCGGTGCACACTGACTGGGTGTCCCACAGTTTAACTCAGTTCTGACGCTGACGGCCCAGAGTCAGCGCAGACCTCACAGGCTTAGTCCCAGGAGACTGAGCTTCAGATGCCAGGTGCAAGTTGAAGTTGTTGCCTGTGCTCTGAGCAGCTGGCTGTAAATCGGGGGCTCCCATAGCCCTCTTCCTTGGGTTCAGTGGTTTGCCGGAACAGCTCATAGAACTCAGGAAAACAGTTTACTTCCTAGATGACCAGTTTACTGGAAAATATGCAACTCAGGAATGGCCAGGAATGCAGAGGGCATGCTGTGGGGGGAGGGATTCAGAGCATCCTTGACCCCTCTGCGGACCGCTGCTCTCCAGCACCTCCACGCTCTCACCGACACCCTATGTTAGGGGTTTTATGGAGGCTTCCTTATGTAGGCTCGGTTGATTAGATCATTGCCCGCTGGTGATTAATGCTACCTCTTTGATCACCTGGTCAGTTGAAAGGGGCTTCTTCTGAACGATGAAACGCATTCCTCTCTCCCTCACTGCTCAGGAAATTAATCGGGTTTTAGAAGCTCTGTGGCAGGAAAGCCAGGACCAAGACTAAATATACATTTCTCATTACATCACAGTGGGCACGTGTGGGAGTGAGGGTGTGCCTACACAGGGGAAGGTGGGAAGGATGCTGAAACGCTCGTCAGAGCCCCACCCTGTGACGGGAGCAGTGGCCCAGAGCCTGAGAACACTCAGGAGAGCTTCAAGATCACTGTCATGCAATGTACTGAGGTCCCAATACCAGACACTGTGCTAAGAGCTGAGGGTGGGGGCACTCCAACCTGGGCCAGAATCGGGGTAATGAGCTTCTCTCATCCAAGCCAACCATAAATCTCTTCGGGACACCTGGAGACAGAGCCCCTCAGAGATTGTTCGAGTCCTCTGTCCCTTCCCGCTCACCCCTTGCTCTTAGGGGACACACTCATAGGGGCCTGCCCACATCCCACCTCCAAACTCTGGCCTGACTGAGAGATTCCCTCAAAGATGAGTAGGGAGTGTGGA